>JASDQU010815460.1:8293-44778 GCA_032191745.1 Picea mariana
TTTACAGTGACCTACATCTTTATAATAAGGTCAACATCTTTATAATAAGGTGATCATATGTGTAGAGGATCAACATCATGACGACATAGATAACATCTTTATAATAAGGTCATATGTGTACAAATGTTTTCTTTATATAATAACGACATATACACCTAACATAAGTTTAGGGTTATTGTTTATGTATCTTATTAGTCCCTGCTAAAGCAGGGAATATAGCAATCAATTACTATCATTTCACCGATTAGGGTTGAGTTTCAAGAGCAATTCCATAATTTTATCAATGAAAAGAGAGAGAGATTATAGCTACAATTGAAGGGAAAAGGGTATGTGGATTCCATAAACCTAGAATATTATGGAATCCACATACCCTTTTCCATAGAATATACTAACTATCTCCAAAAACCAAAGACATGAAATATGGTATAACTACACATATTATATAAATATATTATCAAGGAAAAAACAATCTAAATGCAATTTAGACATTTGAAAAAAAAATTACAAGTTAAATGAGTACATCAATAAAAAATAACATACTAACCTTGCAAGTTCAAAATCCGAGCTATGTAGATCAAGAATTGGATTTGTTCAACCGGTGGGTGACAGAAAAAATAAACAGCTCAAAAAAAAGCCAAGAACAGTGCCGCAACTATAGCAATTGTGTCTCAAAGTCTCTTAAAGTCACATATATATAGATAAAATAGTCAACTAGCCGTTAACGCCGACCAATGAGATAGACAAAATTTTCATCACTATTGCCACAAAAGTTTGTCGCTATAGCGACGAAAATCCCGACTAAGTTAAATTAAGATTTTTGTCGATATTGCAACAAACTATCATGGCAATAGTGACAAACATCCCACCCTGTTTAAAAAAAATATGAAACTAGTGGAAGCGTGGAAAATTTTCGTGGAATGATCCGCCCATATGTAGTATGACAAGTTCGCAACGTGCGTTCAATCACCGGTTTTATAGCATGGGATAAAGTGTACCATCTTTGAAAATATGTCAACTACCACAAATATGGAATCACTTCGTCTTTGTGTTCTTAGCAATCCCAACATGAAATCTATGCTTATTGCATCCCAAGGCCTCTCTGGAATAGGCAATGGTTTATACAACCCAGTATTTTGTCTCTTCCCCTTTGCATATTGGAAAATATTACATTTGTTCACAAAATTCTTCACCCCTTCCCTCATACTTGGCCAATAGTATGAACTTTTCATCCGTGTGAACGTTTTTTCATGGTCGAAATGTCCAACTAGACCTCCACTATGATTTTCTTTCAACAAATTCTCTCTCATCGAGCACTTTGGTATGCACAGTTGGAAACCCTTGAACAACAACCCATCTTGAATCAGATATTCAACTCACTGGATTCTGTCTCTGAGAACATTATTTTCACATGCTTCATATGCCTCTTTGAAATCTGGATCATCACAATAAATTTCCTTAAGGTGTTCAAACCCCAAGGTTTTCACTTGAAATTCCTGCAGAATTAGACACCTCCTGCTCAATGCATCAGCAACTTTATTAAAATTACCAGAAATATGTTTAATGACAAAAGTGAAATTTTTCATCAACTCTATCTATTTGGCATGTCTCTGGTTTAACTTCTCTTGTCTGGTTATGAATTGTAAAGCCTGATTATCACTATACAAAACAAACTCTTTTGGTACAAGATAGTGCCTCCATTTCTTCAAGGTTTGAATTATCGCGTAAAACTCTTTATCATTTGTGGAGTACTTTCTCTTAGTGTTGTTCAGATTCTCACTGAAATATGCAACATGCCTATTATCTTGGATCAAGATCACTCCAATTGCAACTCCACTCGCATCACATCTCACTTGGAATGTCTTTCTGAAATCTGGCAAGACCAGAATCGGTTGTTATGTTATATTCTCCTTCAATATTGATGCAGACCCCCCCCCCCTTCTCTTCTCGGGGCTGCTCAACCTCCCGATCAAGGATCGTTAATTATTCTTGAGCTGGATTAGCTCCTCGAGACCTTACTAGTCTCAAACTCAAAACACAGACCATGTTATCACCCTCAGGGTTGTCACGGTCACGATCTGATCATTACCGACCGGTCCGTCAATCAACAGTTCACAGAAATTGTGGGCTGCCAATGTGCTCACTCTTTATCAGAGAGCCATGTCCCTACAATCGGAAAAGTGTTCCCCCAACCTCCTTTAAATCATGTTTTTTGATCCCCTATCTCAACAAGATCAATGGTCCTAGCAAATTGCGGGCTGCGAACTAGCACACTCGCTAAATTTTCCTCAACACACCACAATTATTTCTCACCGTCGATTTTTCATTCTCAGATCGATGGTCAAGATCCACTTCGAGACTCTGTGTTTCAGGCGCCACAACTTTCCCCACACACTCTTCCTTCCATAATGCTTTCACCCAAAGTTCATGATCTATTGACACGCGTCTCCTACAGATCAACGGCTATGGTTAAATTCGCTCTTCGGGCTTCGGGAGTTTCAAACTCTCCGCACTTTCTTCCTCCCGAGGTACTTCCACCTGAAACACAATATCTATTGAAGTGTGTCCCTCTGGATCCAATGGCCACTATCCACTTCATCTCTTCAAGCTTTCGGAATTTCAACCTCCTACGCACTCATTCCTCCCAGAGTGATTTCACCCGAAGACGAAAAATTCCTGCCACATGTCCTCCGCAACAGACAATTGAGATCTGCTTCAGCCTTTGTGACTTTGGGAGTTGTTCACACTCCGTGCTTGGAATCCTTCGAAGTGAAATTTCCTGAAATCGTAGATCTATCAACACGTATCTCCTGGCAACCAACGACCTAGATCTACTTAGGCCTTCGGCTCTTCGGTGATTTCACTTTCTCCTTATCCAAAAACATTTCAAAGTACTTTTTCTCTGGAGTTATGAATCTTCCACCACCTATCCCTCTAGATGATGGATGGTACCTGGCCTCTTCAGAACTTCAAAAAATCCTCTCTCCTATGTGCACATAAAGACTTAAAACTTGTGTGCCTTTCCCAGATCCAACGATCTGGAATGATCCCACTCCCTCCTGGATGGATCTTAGTCATTGATTCGTGAAACCTTCAGAGATGAACTCTCTTTGAATATTACTCCCCGCTATCTCTTTTGAGCTTTGTCTCTCGGACCCTTTGAATCCTTAGAGGGTTCACTCCAATACTTAGTCGAACTTCCAATATGTGCACTCCTTGTAGCAGATTATCACGCAAGACTTAGTTTCTTGCGAGTGACTGTGCACACCTCGCAACAGTCTCTTTGCACTCCTTGCAAATGGAAGTTTCATGCTATCTCTTCTAAGATTATGATTCGAAGAAGAATATGTCACTCCTTGTAGCAGATTCTCATGCAAGATTTAAGTTCTTATGGGTGATTGTGCACACCTTGCAGCAGTCCCTTTGCACTCCTTGCAAATAGAAGTTTCATGCTATCTCTTCTGAGCTCCTAAGTCGAAACAGACTCTATCAACACATTCCTTGTGGACTGTATGCACACCTTGCATGAGCTCAATGAAGAGAAACAATCGAAACTTACCCCCAAACACTTCACAGTTTCATATACTCAACAATATAACTCATTCATTCATGAAACAAAATAACAGGGAATTGTAAATAGTAGTCGCACCATGCATTTGGATCAATTTTCCTCTATTATATTCATTCAAATGTAAATGGCTACAGCCATGATAAAACAAGAAATAAATATTCAATAACAACTAAATCACATCAATATCCTACTAATTTGCAGCAGCCTCATTCAGGAATAAAAAACCTCTATTTATCCTAGAGGGTTCCTAGGGTTCCCTCTGACTACTCATCTACTAGAGAAAAAAAAATAATTGCTACTTAAGTTCTATTACATTAAAGTCTAGGAGTGAAACTCCAAGATCACTCGTGATCATTCATTTCCCAAGCATTTGATCTTCTTCAGAGTTTGAATCAGTTCCAAAAATATTGACAGGAAACGACGGCATTTAGGATTCCAAAATAACTCAAAAGGCGTGTTATGGTGCTGAGTTGTCCCTCCACGTGTGCTTGTTGGTGATGCTCCTACATCAAACATATTGAATCTTTTCTCAGCCTCTTCTATCCATTTGAAAGACTTATGTCTTTTCTTCACTGTATCCATCATCTGTCCACCGATTTCACTTAAATTTATGATGAACTTATGATAGAAACTCGCTAATCCATGGAATATTCTCACCTAAAATATGCTCCTTGGTGACAACCATTCGATGATTGATTTTGCCTTCTTGGGATCCATCCTCAATTCATTCTAAGAAATCACAAACCCCAAGTAAATTAGTTTGGTCTTCATAAAAGAGGATTTATTTAAATTGATCAGCGGCTTCTCCCGCTGCAACCTCCTCATCACTAATGTTAAGTGCCTCAAATTCTCTTCTTCAGTTTTAATGAAGACCAGTATATTCCAGATATATGATCACAAAATTACCAATAAAATATTTCAACACTTCATTCATCAACCTCATAAAAGGACTCGGGGCATTTGGTAAGCCAAACGGTATAACAAGCCATTCATACAATCCCTCATTTGTCTTGAAGGTTGTTTTCCATTCATCACCTTCTCTCATCCTTATATGGTGATATCCACTTTTCAAATCTATCTTTGAAAAACGGTTCGCTCCACGTAAACAATACATTAAGCCATCCATCCTTGGCAATGGAAATATGTACCTAATGGTGATCTTGTTTATGGATCTTGATTTTGTACACATTCTCCATCCTCCATCCTTCTTCGAAGTCAACACAGTAGGTATTGTGCATGGACTCAATCTTTCTCTAACCAAACCTTTGTCTAACAGATCTTGAACTTGTCTCTTTACCTCCTCATTCTCTTAAGGTGTCAATATCATTCCTAGTATAAGTTCAATGTGATGGCTAATACTTTTGATAGGTGGAAATGAGCTCGACAACTCATCCACTACTATATCAGAAACATTCTCCAACAATTCCTAAAATTCCTCAGGCAAATCCTCCATAGAAGTACTTGTAAGGATAAATTTTGGCTTCCTCACTACAACAAATTGCATCTCTTGTTCCTTCTTAACCTCACTCAAGAGTTCCTTCCCACTCATGAGAAGTATGCTCGTGTTGGCTTCTTCCTTCACTTTCTTCTCCTCAATTGGAAGCAACATGTGTCTCCTACCATTATTCTCCAAAGTGTAAGTATTTCTTCTCCCATCATGAATGCAATTCCTGTCATACTTCCATGGTCTTCCCAACAAAACATGACATACTTCCATGGGAATCACATCACACAGAATCTCATCTCTATATCCTCTTATTTTAAATTCAACAAGGCATTGTTTAGTTACCGTTACCTAATGACCTTTCTGCAACCATGAGACTTTATACATCATTGGATGTGTAGTTATCTCTAGCTCCAATTTCTCCACCATCTCTGTGGATACTAAGTTATCAGTGCTCCCACTATCAATTATCACCTTACATACTTTGTCTTTAGTGTTGCAAGTTGTCCTGAACAAACTATTCCTCTACACCGGCTTTTCAACCTTTGGCTCCAATTTTAAGAGAAATTTCTTCATCATCAAAGATCTCCCATCTTCTGCACCTTCTACTTCAACATCTCGCTTCTGTGCTTCTGAAATGTGAGCTTCACCTCCTTCTTTCTTTCTCTCGGGGAATTCCCAAGACATGTGTCATGTCTTTCCACAGGTGTTATCACTCCAGGAAACTCTCTTAGGTTGTATCTCAGAGATGCCCGGTAACTTAACTAATCTTGCAATGGTTCACTCAATGATGGGTAATGATTTGATAAAGATGAATATCTAACTCACTAGATTGTGTCCTCAAGACAGTCTAGGTATATTCAAACAGTACAAGGCCTTCAAGAGCTATTATCAGATAGGTTGTGAATCAAATGGATAAGAAACTAATCAATTAACGAGAACATACATAAAACAATATATATGATGGGTCAACAAACTAGCAATGAATGATTATTATCCTTGCTTAATAATCAAAGGTAAGATGACAGTTACCATAGGACATTAAATAGAGACAAAGAAATAATTTCAACTCATAGGCATAGAGCAGAGATGAAAAGAAAGTCTAACAATAAAAATGAAAGAAGCTTGCAGGCTGAATATATTAAAGAAAATGTCTTTATCACAATAACATTATAGTTAAGAACTCAAAGTCGAACCCTAGGTTCATCAAAAAAAATTGGCTTTATAGCCTTTACATTAGATATTCAGACCCTAGAATACTCGATCGAATTTACCAAAAATATAAAATCAATAACTGACACAAGAGAATAGGTAGAGATCCTATAAAATAGGTCAACTCCTTATTTTAAGTGATCTTCATGTCTTTATAAAATATTTGACAGGTGTAGTAAGCCTTCCAATATTGATGGGTCTTCACAAGATATGACACAAATCAAACTTTCCACCTGCTGGAAACAAGACCATTTTTTGCCCAGAAAATAGGTAACCAAATTAACCTTCCCACCTTGCTAGGCATCTCCAAAATCAAAACAGAATCTTGATAATGATGACCTTAATTATTATCTATCGTTTGGAACCATTCCTGAGGCATTTGCATAAGAAAAACTAGGATCTGTGAAAAAACATTATCTGTTTTCCCTATCAGTTCTTTCAGTGGCTAAAATAGACAAAATATGGGCCAATTAGCTACCGAAAGCTTTGCTTTCAGTGGATAATGAACAGTTGAAATGTTCGCCTAAGCCCCCGAAAGTTTTTTTTTTAACAAAAATGAAAAATACCTTTTGTCTTAGCTTTGGAACACCTTAGGGATGATCTTCTCAAACCTTTGCATCTTGATCAAGTTCAGGAATGGTTGTAGGATTTTTGGTTGCCTCTGGATCATTGAAGTGGATGGCTGCATCTGCTAGGGTTTTAATATTAACAGGTGGTTGAGGTTGACTTGTTGAAGACATAGATTGCAACCTTAATGACCTCACCTTTTTCTTCAAATTCATAGATACTCTCTAGAGAATGTTGTAGTCTTTTACAATCTTCTTCTTCTTTTTCTTTTCCGTTACACTTTCATGTGCCAATATTTCTAGGGATGCACTGGTTTCTGCAAATTTCTTTGATAGAATTTCATACCTAGTTTTAATCACCCTTTCTAGCACTTCTTGTTGTTTTATTTTCTCTTTAATTTTCTTGATCTTCTTTGATTTGCTCTACTTTCTTTTGCTTCTAGATGAGGCCTCTTCAATTTTCAGTTCATATTCCTCCTTGGGTGTAGGTGATGGAACATCTTCATACCTTGTTGTGAATGGATCTACATATCTTTCTGTAACGGTATCTTCATACACTATTGTAACTGGATCTTCATACACAGCTATAACTGGATCTTCATACCCTGCTGTAACTGGATCTTCTGCTAGGATTTCTCCTTGTTCTGCTTCAACCTGGTGCTCTTCATCCTCAGAATCTATATAAGGGAGATTTAGGATATTATTTTCAACTCGAGCCTCTTCTGCCTTCTCTGCCTCTTTGATAAATTTCAATTTCTTCTTAGTTTTTTTAGGCCTATAAGATGGAGAGAGCTAATCAACTAGAACTGGAGAGATGGATCTCCTCTTCCTGTTTCCACTTCTGGGAGTAGAAGACTTTTTTGAAGAATGACTCTTCTTATCTTCTAGTTGTACATCAGTCTGAAAATCGTTCTAGAATAAGAAGTAATTCCATTCCTTTCTCCTTCTCTGCAACAGCTCACAAACCAAGAGTTTAATCAAACCATGATGGGATAACCTACCTGCAACCTTGTTTGGCTTAGATTTGACCTGATGAGCCGTATTAGTTAAGCTTCTATAGAGGTAATAAGGCAGATTGAGTGGGCTCCTTCCAGTGAAATGGTTCATGAGTTTAAAATGATAGATCATCACCCTATTGTATCTACCTTCACAAGTTATATAAACAAGGATGGCCTTCAATAAATGTTGCCATTTATCTTCAAGAAAAGACATAGGAATGTATTTCTTCCATACCAAACATTTGTGTTCTGGTTTCAGGTATGACCTAAATTCAACATCTTTTGTGACAATGGTTTTGAACCAGTTTTCTCCAGTCCTTGGAAGCTCTTCCACTTCAACTATGAGGGCTTCATCCACTTGGAATTAATATTGGCCAATGACTGCATTTCTTCCATCAAAATTCAGAGAAAAATCTTCTGCCACCTGCTGGTGAGAGCTCTGTAATTTTTCACAAAATTTGTAGCAACCTACGTCCTTGAAGAGTTGACACAAATCTGGGTGTGATTCCAGGTAATAAATATCATCAAGTTCCTTCCTCGGAGTTGGTCCTCCTTTCTTCATCTGCGGGAATGCTCCTATACACCTGCAATTGGAAATCGGGCTTAGAGGGAGAATGCACAACATAAAATTAGGGATCTTTGGCTTAGCTACGACATAAATGAAAAATGTGAGATATGCACTAAGAAAAAGACCATGATTACAAGGAACGTGAAAGATTTGAGGTCATCATGATTGGTAAACTTGAATTATGGGAATGTACACAACCATGTTCTTTAATGAAACAGAAGTTTAAAAATATTTGATGTATCACGTCGGGATGAGATCCAAGTCTTCAAACGACTTTCCTTCTGTATTTTTGGTGGTTAATTGCAATCATAACACATCAACCCGACGGTTCCAGTGCATGAAAGGACGTGTTGACTATTTCCAATATCCTGCGCTTTCGGTGGCTAAATATCCCCCGAATTTTGGTTTTATGTTGCCGAAAGCTAGGACTTTCGGTGGCCTAGAAGCACTTTTGGAGAGGCACTTAGCCACCGAAACTTGTGTTTTGAAATTTTTCAAATAAAAATCAAATCTGACTTTTTGAAAACTTTATTACAAACATAAGGTTCTCAAAAATCAACATTGAAAATTTTAGATTTGTATTTTTCAATGACTTCCTATCACCTAAATTAACAAAACTAACTGTGTTATTTAAGGAGATAACACCTAGCTCCTTTTGGGGATGAAAGCCTCCCTATGAGGTTTCAAGAACCTTATTCACTTTGTAGCCTTTCCTATCACCTAAGACTCAAAACGGACATGACTTAGTAGTCCATTGGGCATGGAGTTATTTTGACACATAGACTGAAAAAGAAAAACTAAAACTAAAAATTTACAATAGGGTAAGGCTTGAGAAAGCCTCAATAAAAATAGAGTTTGAGAAAATGCCCATTGAATGGGCCACCTGTAACTTCATCACCTTCCAGATTTCGGAGAACAAAAGTGGTGTTCTGCTGCACTGATGATATAATAAATGGACCTTTCCAGAGAACATCAAACTTGCCATGTTTACCCTTTTCCTGTCTTGTTGCATTCCATTTCAAAACTAGATCCCCTGTTTTAAAAATATCTGCCTTCACCTTTCTATCAAAAGTGTCCTTCATCTTCCTCTGATGCAATTCAGTCTTTTCAACTAACTGTTCTCTAGCCTGTTGTAATTCAACCAAATGAAAAATCCTCCTGGTAAGATCATTTGGCTCGGAATCTGCCTCCTGAAGAAATCTAGCTACTGGTAACACGAGTTGGATTGGAAAAATAGCTTATGTGCCATAAACTAGCTTGAATGGAGATGTATCAATAGATTTCTTATTTGTTACTCTATCAACCCATAAAGCAAATTTTAATTTAGAGTCCCAACTCCTTTGATTATGCTCTAGTAATTTTTTAACAATTCTTATCAGGCTCTTATTTGAAGACTCAGCAAGGCCATTGCCTTATGGATAATAGGTTGTAGAATTAACTAGTTGGATTCCAATGTTCTCACACAAATTTACCAAGGCATTATCATTGAATGTTGTTGAATTGTCTGTAACAAGTTTTTTGGGGCATCCAAACCTAGCAAAAATATGATCATATAGAAAGTTGATGATTACTGTATGATTGGCGTTCCTGGTGGGAATGGCTTCAATCCATTTCATGAAGTAATTAGTAGCAACAAGAATCCATCTATGTTGATTGCTAGACGGTGGATGTATTTCTCCAATGAAATCTAACCCCCATTGTTGGAAGGGACCTGTAACCATAATAGGTTTAAGGGGCAGATATTTCAACTATTGCTTACCTGAAAACCTCTGGCATTTATCACATGATTTGACAAATGCACATACATCAGAAAATAAACAAGGCCAATAGTAGCCAGCTCTCAAAATTTTATGAGCAGTGGTTTTCCAATAAAGGTGTCCTCCACATTCACTGCTATGAAATTATGTCATTTTTTGAACTGATTCTACCTTGTTAATGCATATCAAGAGTACCCCTAATGGATCTTTCCAGAACAACATCTTGTCACTTATGAAAAATTTGATGGACTTAAGCTTCAAAGCTCTCACTTGTGTCTTTCTCATGTCTGGTGGAGCTGTCAAATTCTACAAAAAATAAATTATATGACTGTACCATTCACAATCTGCCAAGTGAGAGGATACCTACAAATCATAGTTGAGTTTCTCTTCTGAAATTTGATGTTGATCACTTTCTTCATTTACCCCAAAAAAATTTATCTCTAACATTCTACAATTGTCTTCTATGAGAATTTTGGCAAGCCCTTGGCCTCTGATAATTTTTATTGGCTTGATCTCTATATCAAATTCAATCATTTTAGCTATCCACTTGCTCCTCTTACCATCAATGTCAAGTTGAACAAGGAAATCTTTCACAAAGCTTGAGGGTACATATGTTATTACCTTGGCCTGTAGTATATCGATCATGAATGCTTTGAGTGATTTGATTAGTGCATAGGCCTTCTTTTCAATTGGGTCATACTTAATTTTAGCATCCCTCAAAACTTTGTTGTAAAATGCTACTAGCTACTCATGCCCATCTTCATTCTTCTCTAACAACACTGTTGTAATTGTATCATTAGAGGAAAATGAGAAAATATAAAAATCTTTATCAAAATTCGGGCTAATTAGGACAGGGGCAGCAGTCTTCTTAGGAGGAGGAACTAGTGCATTTTCCTTTGAAGGGGTTTTCAAAGCAATTGGTGTTCATCAAGAACCTGATCTTTTTGAGTTTGTTGCTTGGCTGGGGAAGCTATTTTCTTGGAAGGAGGAGTTGGTGTACTCTACGTGGTAGTATTAAAATTAGATATTAGATTGTATTTGTTCCCATCATCTGTTTGAAAAACACCATTCTCAGCAAAAATTTCATTTATCTGTTCAGTCATTAATGCCTCTTCATAGTCATGCTATGTCAAATAAGATTTCCCTGCATCATCTCCAACACAGTGAATATTATCTTCTTCTTCTTCTTAAAAATAATATTCATCTTCATCCATCGCAGTATTTTGGAGAGGGGCTCTTACCTTCTGATCTTCTGTGGGATTTATCTCTCTTCTCAAAATATGTGCTTGTTGGTTATTTCTCCTGAAAGTATTAGGATTCTGATTTGGATTTCTGTGAGGGTATTTATAGGATCCTTTTCCCTTGGTAGGCTTCTTATTTTCAATTTTTAACTTGGAAATTTCTGAGGTTAATGACTCTAGCATCTTAGCCAATTTGTCTATATTGGGATTTTGAAATGATGAGGAAGAGGCTTCTTCCTTTTTCCTTTTTCTATCAACATTTCACTTTAACTTATGAGCAACTAAGATATTTGACTCAACTTCAAGGGCATCATCTTGCATCAAGGAAAGTTTAGCAGACCTTGTCTCTCTAAGTAGCAAACAAAATTCAAACTCAAATGAGTTGGCGTGATTTGGGCAGAAGTCTCTGTAGGTTTGATTTCTACAGGTATTTTACTATACATTCTGTTGAATCTTTTGGTGAAATCAAACACAGATTCACCATTTTCTTTATTAAGGTTTCCAAATTCTATGATATAGTACAAGAAATCTCTCCTATCTCCCCAATGTTTTAAAAATACATCATTCAATTCTTCTATTCCGGCTACAGAACTAGTAAGAAATTCCTTGAACCACTTCCTAGCATGACCATCCAAGATTTCAACAAAGACTCTAGTCCAAACATCAGCATCTTCTATGTTTAGGTTCTCAGCATAGCTATAGAAGGCTTCTATATGTTCCTCTGCAGTTACATCTCCTTCTCTGGTAAATTTTGTCATATACTTCTGGTAATCACCGATGGGCATAGTTGCAGGTTGATTTGGAAACACAAGAGGTGCATATCTAGCAGCTAGATTTCGTTGCATTTTGGTCAATGGAGGAGGCGTAGCCATAATGACTATTATTGAGAGAGGTGATGAGATTTTCTCAAATTCTTCAACACTGGGGGAATTTAATTTAAAAGGGGGGGAACTTTTTGATGGGAAATAATTTTGATATGAAGCTATATAGAAATTTGCAAGTTGTTTAGCCAATGTTTGTTCACCTTTAGCAGACAGTTCTTGCAGAATATGTTCTAGAGCAAGAAGGTTAGTGTGAATATTTATATGGTCTTCTACCTGTTGTGAGTGAAAGGACTTAAGGGATGAGGAACTTTGATTTCTTTCTAAATACTTAGATTCTTCTTCAACCAAATTAGATCATGTCACTTCTTTTGCAATGACATTTTCCTCTTGATAAAAAAAAAAAAAATTGCTCTATAGAAATATTTTCAACAAATGTTCCTTCTAGAGCTATTACAGTTGATTTTTCACTGATAATATTAGAGGAATAAGAATTAGTTTTTTCATCTTTTGATTCCTTAGAATAAGAAAGAGTTACTTTTAGTACCTGATTTTGAAGTCTGACCTTGAAATGATCTTCCTCTTCTGAGAATTAGTTCTGGGTTGGGCACTGGTGTGATAGATGATTCTTATGGATTCGCCCTGGTACTGATTTTATTTGGAGCCAGGATGAATGTGTGGAGTCGCCAAATAGATTATTATAACCAATGTAATGTCTAATCCTTGTCTATCATCAAGGATCAGCTCTATGTCATCTCCCAAGAAAGCTGAGCTTCAATCTCTTCCACGGCAACAGCACCAATTTGTTATCACTCCAGGAAACTCTCTTAACTTGTATCTCAGAGATGCCTGGTAACTTAACTAATCTTGCAATGGTTCACTCAATGATGGGTAATGATTGGATCAATATGAATATCTAACTCACTTGATTGTGTCCTCAAGACATTCTAGGTATATTCAAATAGTACAAGGCCTTCAAGAGATATTATCAGATAGGTTGTGAATCAAATGGATAAGAAACTAATCAATTAACCAAAACATACATAAAACAATATATATGATGGGTCAACAAACTAGTAGTGAATGCTTATGATCCTTTCTTAATAATCAAAGGTAAGATGACAGTTAACATAGGACATTAAACAGAGACAAAGAAATAATTTCAACTCATAGGCATAGAGCAGAGATGAAAAGAAAGTCTGAAAATAAAAATGAAAGAAGCTTGCACGCTGAATATATTAAAGAAAATGTCTTTATCATAATAACAATATAGTTTAAAACTCAAATTCGAACCCTAGGTTCATAAAAAAAAATTGGCTTTATAGCCTTTACATCAGATATTCAGATCCTAGAATACTCGATCGAATTTACCAAAAATAGAAAATCAGTAACTGACACAAGAAAATAGGCAGAGATCCTATAAAATAGGTCAACTCCTTATTTTAAGTGATCTTCATGTATTTCTAAAATCTTAGATAGGTGTAGTAAGCCTTCCAAGATTGATGGGTCTTCACAAGATATGGCACAAATCGAACTTCCCACCTGTTGGCAACAAGACCGTTTTTTGCCCAGAAAATAGGTAACCAAATTAACCTTCCCACCTTGCTAGGAATCTCCAAAATCAAAATAGAATCTTGATAATGATGACCTTAATTATTATCTATCGTTTGGAACCGTTCTTGAGGCATTTGGATAAGAAAAACTTGGATCTGTGCAAAAACAATACCTCTCTACCCTGTCAGTTCTTTCGGTGGCTAAAATAGACAAAATCTGGGCCAGTTAGCTACCGAAAGCTTTGCTTTCGGTGGATAATGAACAGTTGAAATGCTTGCCTAAGCCACTGAAAGTTCTATTTTAAACAAAAATGAAAAATACCTTTTGTCTTAGCTTTGGAACACCTTAGGGATGATCTTATGAAACCTTTACATCTTGATCAAGTTCAGGAATGGTTGTAGGATTTTTTGTTGCCTCTAGATGATTAAAGTGGATGGTTGCATCTACTAGGGTTTCAATATTAACAGGTGGTTGAGGCTGAGGTCTTGAAGACATAGCTTGCAACCTTAATGACCTGAAATTTTTCTTCAAATGCATAGATACTCTCCAAAGACCATTGTAGTCTTTTACAATCTTCTTCTTCTTTTTCTTTTCCTTTACAGTTTCATGTGCCAATCTTTCTAGGGCTGCACTGGTTTCTGCAAAGTTCTTTGACATAATTTCATACATGGTTTTAATCACCCTTTCTAGCACTTCCTATTGTTTTATTTTCTCTTTAAGTTTCTTAATCTTCTTTGATTTGCTCTGCTTTCTTTTGCTGTTAGATGAGGCCTCTGCAATTTTTAGTTCATGTTCCTCCTTGGTTGTAGGTGATGGAAGATCTTCATACGTTGCTATGAATGGATATACATACCTTGTTGTAAGTGTATCTTTATACACTACTATAATTGGATATTCATACATTGTTGTAACTAAATCTTCATACCCTATTGTAACTGGATCTTCTACTAGGATTGCTCCTTTTTTGGATTCAACCTGGTGCTCTTCATCCTCAAAATCTGTATAAGGGAGATTTAGGATCTTCTTGTCCACTGGAGGCTCTTCTGCCTTCTCTGCCTCTTTGCTAAAATTCAATTTCTTCTTAGTTTTTTTAGGCCTAGAAGATGGTGAGAGGTGATCAACTGGAACTAGAGATATGGATATCCTCTTCCTCTTTTCACTTCTGGGAGTAGAAGACTTTTTTGAATAAGGACTCTTCTTATCTTCTGGCTATACATTAATCTGGAAATCATTCCAGAATAAGAAGTAATTCCATTGCTTGCTCCTTCTCTGCAACAGCTCACAAACCAAGAGTTTAATCAAACCATGATGGGATAACCTACCTACAACCTTGTTTGGCTTAGCTTTGACCTGATGAGCCATCTTAGTTAAGCTTCTGTAGAGGTAATAAGGAAAATTGAGTGGGCTCCTACCAATGAAATGGTTCATGAGTTTAAAATGATAGATCATCACCCTATTGTATCTACCTTCACAAGTTATATAAACAAGGATGGCCTTCAATAAATGTTTCCATTTCTCTTCAATAAAAGACATAGGAATGTCTTTCTTCCATACCAAACATTTGTGTTCTGGTTTCAGGTATGACCTAAATTCAACATCTTTTGTGACAGTGGTTTTGAACCAGTTTTCTACAGTCCTTGGAAGCTCTGTCATTTCAGCTATGAGGGCTTCATCCACTTCGAATTCATCTTGTCCAATGACTGCTTTTCTTCCATCAAAAATCAGAGCAAAATCTTTTGCCACCTGCTAGTGAGAGCTCTGTAATTTTTCACAAAATTTGTAGCAACCTGCATCCTTGAAGAGTTGACACACATCTCGGTGTGATTCTAGGTAACAAATATCATCAAGTTCATTCCTTAGAGTTGGTCCTCCTTTCTTCATCTACTAAAATTCTCCTGTACACCTGCAATTGGAAATCGGGCTTGGAGGGAGAATGCACAGTGTAAAATTAGGGAGCTTTGGCTTAGCTGCGAAAGAAACGAAAAATGTGAGATATGCATTAAGAAAAAGACCCTGATTACAAGGAACGTGAAATATTTGAGGTCATCATGATTGGTAAACTTGAATGATGGGAATGTACACAACCATGTGCTTTAATGAAACAGAAGTTTAAAAATATTTGATGTATCACGTCAGGATGAGATCCAAGTCTTCAAAAAACTTTCCTTTTGTCTTTTCAACAGTTAATTGCAATCATAACACATCAACCCGATGGTTCCAGCACATGAAAGGACGTGTTGACTGTTTCCAAGCTCCTTCTCTTTCGGTGGCTAAATAGCCCCTAAATTTCAGTTTTATGTTTCCGAAAGATAGGACTTTCAGTGAATTAGAAGCGCTTTTGGAGAGGCACTTAGCCACCAAAACCTGTGTTTTGAAATTTTTAAAATAAAAATCAAATCTGACTTTTTGAAAACTTTATTACAAACAGAAGGTTCTCAAAAATGAACCTTGAAAATTTTAGAACTACATTTTTCAATGACTTCCTATCCCCTAAATTAACAAAACTAACTGTGTTATTTAAAGAGATAACAACAGGCATAACACTTTACCTCTCCTCCTCTTCCTTTTCATCTTCCTTAGGAAAAGAGTTTCTACCACCACTCTGTCTTCCTCGGGAACTTCCTCCTATTTCAGAGTGATTGTGGTTTCTCCACCTCACCTTTGGGCTTCTGTGCCTTGTCATGGGAAATTCCCTTGCCTTTGTTTAAATTCTCCCTCTGTTTTGTTGACTCTACTTTTTCACCAACTTCTCCTATGATTTTAGTGCAATCTGATAAGAATCCTCCACTGTCCTTACTATCATAATGTTGATTTCATCATGGATTTCATATCTCAGGTTGTTTATATACCTGGAAACTTTTTTCTCATCTCTCTCTCTTTGTCCAGCCCTGATGTTCAGTCTATAGAACTCCTCTGTGTACTCTTTGATTGTCATTCCTTTCTGTCTCGGGTTCTGAAATCTCCTGAACAAATTTATTTGATAGTCCTTGGATATGAATTTAGCCTTTAACTTGGCTACCATTCTATCTCAGCTCTTAATATTTTGTTTGCCTTTGCTCCTCCTGTCAGCCTGCAGTTCATCCCACCACAGTGTTGCATGTCCTTTTAACCTGGTGACAGCATGTTTCACCTTTTTCTCCTCATCGACATCTTCATAGTCGAAGTACTTTTCCATTGCTTGTATCCAATCAAGTAATTCTCCAACTTCCAAATTACCTTCATACATTGGGATGTCTATCTTTTCTCTAGATACCAACTTAACAACCACTTTCAGTAAGCGTTCTTTCACAACATCCTCTACTACAGCTTCTTCAACTTCCACTTCTTCATTCTCTACATCACTGATGTCTCTAGCATCAAGTGCTCTCCTTTGCATTGTTTCCATGGCATCCAATCTTTCTATGAGTTCTCACATTTCCCTTTTCATAGCTCTATTTGCTATGGGAGACTCCACATGTCTCCTAGGCAGCATTGTGCTAATGTATCTGATACCACTCGATGATATCATCCTACTTATTTGTCTCCTCTCCACTACCTGAAAAAACAAATTCAAGATTTGATACCATTTATGGTGCAACCCCCCTTCCCTCCTGGGGATTCTGCGACCTCTCCGTCTTGGATCTTCAAACTCCTTGAATCGAATTGGTTCTTTGGGCCTTCAACAGACCCTAAAAAAAAAATACAAACACAATTCCCCTCGATGTCACCTACAAGCTCGAAATACCTGCAATTCCGCTCTATGTCACTTTAGCGACACCAATGTGCGAGTACTAGCCCCGTGCTAGAATCTTTCTCCTATGTGACCACAGGTTGTGATTGTGGGTCATCTCTTCATAACTTTGGGATTCAGAAATATCGTGACCTCAGTCCTGGTCTCCTTCCAAAACACTTTTCCCCAAATTAGCGAATCTTCGCCGCATGTCCCCCTGGATCTGACGGTCCAGTTGTACTTCAGATTTCGCGACTTCGTGAAATTTCACTTACTCCACATGCAACTTCTTCCGATCTCTATCTCCTGGATTTTATAATCCGCTACCACATGTCCTCTTCACAACCAATGGTTAGGATTCTCTTCGTGACTTCGGCAATCCCGCTTCTCGACACTTTTAAACACTCCAAACTTTGAAATGTCAAAATGCTTCACGGCTAACCTCCATGCAACTTTCCTAGATCTGACGATTTGGAATGATCCCAATCCCTCTTGGACAAATATTTCTCATTAATTTTAGGAAACCTTAAAGGAATCTTCCCTTTGAATATTTCTCGTCGCTCTCCCTCCTAAACTTTGTTCTTTCTCAAACTTTTGCCTCCTTAGTGTGTTATTTTCGACACTTAGTCAAATTTCCACCTGTGCACGTCATGCAACAGGTGCTCCTCCATGACTTAAGTTCTCTGTGGATGGTTTTCGCTACTCTTCCTGAGGTTCTGAGTCAAAAGACTCTGTCGCACACTCCTTGCAGACAAACTTCCTTCAACCTTGACTCTTGAAGGATGATTATGCACTCCTTGCAACAGTCCTTCCACGCTCTATTTTTCCCTCTGAACAATATGAAATTTAGCGAGGTTCCTCCTACCCGCACTCTCAAACTATCTCTTCTGAATTTTCTGAGTCAAATCAAACTCTACCACGCATGCCTTGCGGACAATATGCACTCTTTGCAGACATAAGTTTCACGCTATCTCTTCTGAGCTTATGAGTCAAAACAGACTCTGTCAACACACACCTTGCGGACACAATGCACACTTGCACTTGCTTGTAGAAGAGAGACAGTTGAAACTTATCTAAATATTCACATATTCATACATTCAACCATGTAAATGCATTCATAAACACAAGAAATAACAGAGAATTTCAAATAGTTAAAAATCATATCATTCATTCATTTAGATACACACAACAACACCAGACATTTGGGACAATGCTCCTATGTTATATTCATTCAATTGAAAATATATATGTGCTCATATACTCTGATAAGCTTCAGCAACGCTTAGCTACAATGGAAACAACTATCAAGAGCTAGAATGCCAACAACCTCCTCTGGGAAACAATACAAGCTTTATGCAAGAGGGGCCCTTTGATCCTTTCCCTCCAACTACTCTAGAGTTGTCCTATCAAAATAAAATATTTCAACTACTTAGGATTTATTACAATAAATATTTGTGACAGACAGATAAGATCAACACATCGAATCTGTACTGCACGCAACTTCATTAAAATAAAATACGTTCTCCAATGATCTCATGTGATCATCCAGCTCCAAAACATTAAAGAGGTTCTTTAATTACAATCCTTTCAAAAGATTTTTGTGATACACCTTCTTTAAAATTTAAAAATTCGCTTCAAAATGTGCACTAGTGTGTCTAGCTATCCTCCACTTGCTTTGTTGGTGATGCTCCTACATCACAAGAAAATTAGGGTGCAAAAATTTTGACATTTGAAGCCTTGTATCCAACATTTCCCACAATGATTTCTAGAAATCACTGAGGAATCTAGAATTTCTATTTTAAATTATGCAGGAAAGAATCCCAAATTGCACTCGCAAACTTGAGCATTGAAAAAGATACTCCTAACTCCTTATTGCTCCCTTTGACATGGGTGATTCCCCCCAGCTGATTGCCTTAGGGAAAATTTGGTATATGGGTATTATTACATCTTGAAAATGAGTGTAATTGACACCTCACTCTTCATATATAAACTACCACCATTCTAGCTACTTTGTATTGCTTTGCATTTCAGATTTTTTTCCTATTTCATTTATTAATAGAATATGGTTCTCATTGTATTATTGTGATCCCTAAAATATTTATGTGTGTGTGTTTCCGTTTATATTCCTTCATTTCATTCCATTCTCTATACAATCTAGATCAATGGTATCAAATTAATATTCTCTTTTTTATTTCTTAGTGCATATCCCCAATGAGGTCAGGGTATAGAGAGTTGTGTATGGAACTAATTTTGCTTGGGGAAGACCACTATGTCTAACATAGGTGGCCTCCCATGAAATATGAAAAGAGAGATGATCAATCAGGAGATCCTAACAAGTTCTTTCTCAAGGAAGCCCTCACATGATAGAGTAATGAGATGATGGAAATTTTCAGCTATATCCTTCAATGACTAGAAATTACAGCCAAGACACCTTCAACAAGAAACCATTTCGAAGGTGTGACACCCTTCAAGGTACAAGTTAACTTCAACATTCCTTTATTTGAAACAAATGTGTATGCAAATGATTCGAATAAATGGTTAAATTTGTTAGAGGGTTATTACTCTATTAAAAAAAAATGGATATAAAAACGATCACTTTTGCACTCCTTAAGGCCCTTCCCCATGTCAAAGATTGGTGGAAAATTTACTAGGAGAGACATGATGGAGATGAGTATACAACATTTAGGATGGAGCCCACTTGGGTGGATTTTCTTGATTCCCTCAAAGAGGAATTATACCCTATTGGGAACTATGATGATCAATACACAAGATGGACAACTCTGTGTCAGGAGAGATACCAAATGGTACCAGAGTACACAAATATCTTCCAAGATGGACAACTCTGTGTCAAGAGAGATACCAAATGGTACCAGAGTACACAAATATCTTCCATACATTGCACTCAAATATGGGTATCAGAGACTCCGAGAAGCACCTATTTTTGAAGTACCATAGTGGCCTAGATAGGTACATCCAGACGGAGCTGGATTTCTTGGAATTCTCCTTACTAGGAGCTGCTTATCAATGTGTTGTCAAAATCGAGCAGAACTTTAAGTAGAGGAATAAGTGATAGTTTGGGTCTGCAAATTCACTATAGTATAACCATGGTAAAGGTGGCCCCAACTTACAGAACAAAGAAAGGAGAAAGGATATCCAACCTCAAGACAAGTAATCCAAGCCACAGATAAAGAAGGGTAATGGTAAGTCGAAGAAAGACAATGGAAAGTGGTGTGAGTTCCACAAAATACATTGGTACAACATTGTTGAATGTCACTTGAAACAATCATTATTGGTTGAGCTAAAAGAAAAAGAATCAAACTCTAGGTCAGACTCTGATTCATAGAAGGATAAGGGAAATCGGATCATTGGTGCAGAACCCAATGCTACCATTGCAACTGCAAAGATACAACTAGAAGAGTCAGAGGATCCTAAGGAGGGCTAGAACCTATTCCATTCACAAATGTGGGTAAAGGGACTCCACTACATTTCACTGTTGAAAGTGATATCCAAAGGAACCTAATCTTAATCAACGTCATCAAGAGATTGAGGTTGCTAACAATGCCACTTGAAGTTTTTGATGTTTCACCACTTGAAATTTGTGATGTTCTTTTAGAACAATCCTATATGTGGAAACATCATGTTGTTTATGAGTCCACACTTCATTATTTCATTGTTACTTTGGGAGGCCATCTCTACAGGGTGCCAGAGGTGGTCCCAAATACTACAATTTCCTTGATCTTAGCAAAGTAGTATTGAAAGGTAATCTCTCAAACTGGAAAATTTGTCCTCTTCATGGTTTGGTCAGAAGGTGAATAGAAGGTCACTATAACCACCACTACCTCAACATAGGGCCTCTCTACATAGTAGAAGAAAGTGGACAATATTGTAGAAGAATATAGAGATATATTTGATTCACTTGCGGGGGTGCCTCTACACTACCTAGTCAAACCTTCAAGTGATATCTTCTGGAGAATGAGGAAATAAAACATCAAATTCATAAGCTCATCCAAAAGGGCCAAATTCAACCAAGCGCCTTGCCTTGTGGGAGTCCAATTGTATTGGTGCATAAGAAGGATGGGATATGGTGGCTATGTATTGATTATCAATCCCTAAACAAGATCATGAACCAATACTTGATCCCCCATATTGATAATATTCTTGATCGGCTTAAGGGTGCCAAGATGTTTAGTAAGATTTATCTTAAATTAGGCTACCACCAGATCCCAATTGAACAAAACAATGTATGGAAGACACATTCAAGTCTAAAGAAGGATTTTTTAAGTGGTTGGTCCCACCTTTTGGCTTGACTAATTCTCCAACAAGATGCATCAGGATGATGGATGATATCTTGCGGTGATTCACGAACTCTTTTGTGGACATATATTTGGATGAAATCCTCATCTTCAAAAGAAATTGGACACAACATCTACAACACATTCAACAGATCCTGAGCACTCTGTGGTAGAACAAGGTATATGCCAATTTGGAGAAATTCACATTTGGCATGCAGAGAATTTAGTATCTAGTATATATTGTGGATGAACATGGGGTGCATGTGAACCCAACCAAGATCCAATTCATTCATGATCAAACAACCCCAATGACTCTAACATAGCTTTGTAGCTTCTTGGTCCCTTCAAACTTCTACAATAGGTTCATGTTGGGGTTATCTCATATCATTTATCCCTTAAGACAAGTGACCAAGGATGGAGCTAAAACCAGTTTTTCCTAGTTTGAGTTGTAATAGAAATCATTCGAGGATTTGAAACACCACCACTGCTCAGCACCAGTCCTCACTCTACTAGAATTGCAACAACTATTCTAAATTGAGACAGATTCCTTCGACTATGCTATCAATGTAGTCCTCACTCAACATGGAAATCCAGTGGCCTGTCACAATGAGACACTCTCTCATATTGTTCATAAGTATCCCACCTATGACAAGGAGATGTAATCTAATGTGAAGGCATGTTGATAGTGGAAGCATTATATTCTAGGAAAGGAAAAGATAATCCACATTGATCATACGCCTATGAAATTCACTTAGACACAAAAAAAATTACAGAATGATCACCGCCAGGAGTGGTCCACGTACTTGCAACAATTCTACTTGAACATTAAGTACAATAAGGGAATCACAAACTATGTTGAAAACTACCTTAGTTGGCCCTTGGTTGTGGTGCTAACCACAATTATTAACTCTTGTGAGCATGAGACCTCTGGGTGGCGCCAATTGTAGGATAGAGACCCTAACTTTTCTATTACATATCAAACACTGGTCACATGTAAATAAATTAATACTTTCATTTTCAAGATGGACTTTTGTGATATCTGGCCCATCTTTGTGTTCCTGCAGGTGAGTGTGTAAAGATAATTTCGGAGGCACATTATAGTCGGGTGCTAGTCGGGTGGTATGGCACTTCAGTGTGGAGAATATGGTGGTATTACTTAATAAGTATTTATGTTGTCCAAAACTTCTAAAGGACGTCAGCAAGTATATCATATCGTGTACTTATTGTGCCATTGTTAAACCTACCATTAAGAATCAAGGGTTGTACACTCCTCTACCTACCACAAACAATCCCTAGGAGTTAGTCTCCATGGATTACATGTCAGGTTTTCCCTCCCCCAAGCATGGTAAACATTGTGTCTTTTTGGTTGTCGATTGGTTCTCTAAGATGTCCATTTTGGCACCATGTAAGAAGAGTATCACAACTAAAACCACTATTAAGTTATTTTTGGAGCGTGTTTGCGTTCATTTTGGTCTACCATGGACCATTATTTCAAATAGGGATAGTAGATTCCTTAGTACCTTCTAGTCCAACCTATGGTCTCTAATGGACACCAAGTTAACCAAATCAATTTCCTTCCACACCCAAACAAATAGACAAATAGAAGTGGTCAATAGGATGATTTTTCATATCCTACACATGTACAACTCCAAGAATCCACGTACATGGGATGAGATCCTTCCATATGTTCAACATATCTACAACACATCCCTCCACATCTCTATGGTCATATCTCTTTTTAGGTGTATTTGGGGTTCCAATCATTGGCCCCCATTTATGTAGCTATTCTCATTGCATCTTCAGAAGAAGAGTCCTCCCATGCATAGACCAAGGTAGATAGAGAATCCAATTTTTTTGAATGGATCCAACACACCCAACAACAGACTCATGATATATTATAGAAATCCAATGGAAAGTACAAGAATCGACATTACCAACATCGAGTTCCACACAAGTTTCACGTTAGTGATAAGGTGTGGTTTCATTTTCAAAAAGATATCCTCACAAGAATATTAAACCACTCTCATATGGGAATTACACCATCACAAAGGTTGTGGGTGATAATGATTTTGAATCAAATATTCCCCCTTTCCTTGGCTTGCACCCATTGTTTAATGTGGAGTTGCTTCAACCATATTTTCCACCCCTATTGGAAACCTCAGAGGTGGTTGAGCATTTGGACCCTAAAGAACTCAATATTTATTACATTGAGAAGGATATGGTGTATTGGATCAAGGACCCCAATATAAATGGAACCCACCAACATAACATACAACTATATTCGATTGACAAAGATGGATAGCTTCTTCACCAAGGCAAGTGGCTCACAAAGAGTAAAATTCAACAAAATTTTGTCCATCTAATGAGGGAACTTGATGCAATGGGGACCATTTTTTTCTAAGGGGTAAGGAAATATCCAAGTGGACATTAGTGGCCACCCACCTCTTGTTGGGTATGTGTTATATTCTTTTCTACCTCGGGAAATGTGACACCTACCTCGGGAAACGTGTCATGTATTTAGGTGGTTTTTTCGGCACATGGTTTTTTGCCGATGGTTTTCTATTTCCGGTTAAGGAATTAGGGTTTTGGACTAATCCAGGTCATTGGGTTATGGTTTTGGATGCCACTGGCTCCTATATGTATATTGTATTGTAAACAATGTAACACAATGTATGAATATAATATATGTTGGTTTTCCCGGTTTGGGTTTCCAGGGGAAAATTCTCTGTGTAATGTTTGTATTTTCCATTGTATCTTTTCTGTTCTTTTTTGAATACCTATTTACAATAGACATTGTACAAGGTTAGAATTTACACCTCTTCCATTGACTCAACATGGATCTCCATCTTGGTAGTTTTTTAGGTCCTAAACTCTTGGGGCAATTTTGAAGCCTTAAATTATTTGTTTTGTCCATTTGGGTGCTTGGGACTACTGTGGCATGACCAATCTTTCCAACAATTGTATTTCTTGGTTATATATTTTCAACGAGCTATTGCATGCCCAAAACAGAGAATGTATGCAAAATTTGCATCCCCGGGAAGTTGATGTATCAACTAACAACCCCAAAGCCCAAAATCCTTTTGGAAACTTCATCTACTAGGGTTAGGGTTTTGGATATTTATGAATTAGGAATTTATGTTAAAAGGACATTTTGGCATATTTTAATTTCTCTTGTGAATGAGTATAGTCAAAACCTCTCTCTTTAGAGATAAACTACCACCACTCTAGCTAGTTTGTATTTCTTTTCTATTCACAGTCTTTTCCCATTTCATTTATTAGTAGAATTTGACTCTCATTGTATTATTATGCTCCCTACAATATTTTGTGTGTGTGTTTCCATTCATAATATTTCCTTTAAATTTTTACTCTATACAATCCATATCAACCCCCACCCTCATTAAATTTTTCTCTATTTCTCACCCCCAGTGAAGGTGGGGGTGGGGGTGGAGGAGAAATAATTTTGTTCTCCCTATTGGAGGGAGAAATAGTAAGTTGTTCGCATTTATCCCACCCTAATTGGGGAGAGAAATATGGAAAACATTATGAGGATGGTAGTGGTGGGGGGGGGGGGTAAATAAGGAAAACAATTATGAGGATGGGAGTGGGAGGAAAATAGGGAAAAACTTGTTATTTCTCCCCCCACCCCTAGCCTCATTGGGGGTGCAGGGAGAAATGGGGAAAAAATTAATAATATTGTCCATGTTTCTCCCCCTATCCTGACCCTCATTGGAACGAGTGGGGGAAACTTAATAAGGGTGGGGGTGGGGAAAAATTATTATTTCTCCCCCCAGCTCCACGATTCTCAATGGGGGTAAAAAATTGGCATATAAATTGTTGGAGCCACCATTGTTTATGTTTTGTCTATCACAATTTTCTTTTTGATACTTGAAATCTAAAGATGGTCTTCTCTTTCCCCCCGAGATTTTGAAAACTCTGCAACCTTGTCACGTAAGCAGCGATGATTTTCTACTCTCGAAGCAAGTCCACTTTCGTAAGAATGTTCACTCTTTTTTGTTTTGCTTCAGGATCTCGCAAGTCGGATACTATAATCCATGAGTTCACACGTCCCGAGTCACGAAACGATGAAGTCTTTTTAAATTTTCACTCAAGACCGTAACCAGGGTAAAATATTTTAACTCATGATTAGACATCGTCGGGGTTTCGCGCCTCGGCGTTCGCCAAGTCCGAAATTTTATTTTCACAGCCCCGAGAGCCGAGAACACGAAGTCCTTTCTGGACAACCCATGTCAAGGATCAAAGGCAAAAAATCTAACCATGGTAAAAGTTGTTCTCGGCCTTTCGCCACTCGGCATTATCTTTTTCGAAATTTCCAGCTTCTAAACCTCGACTCACGAAGTCACGATGTAATTATAACATGATTGATTAGTCACTTAATTCAAGATTATCTTCCCCTTAATTAAGTCTTGTTATCGCAATCTCACGGTTTCGCGACTCGGCGTATAAGTCTCCCAGAAACTTAGCCTCAAAGCTCCAAGTTGCAACATGGCGAAGGTGATAATTATAAAATTAATCAAACCCCAAATCACGATTACCTTTAATTAAATCAAAAGCGATCCTCGCAGTCTCAGGAGTTGGAGACTCAAAATGTTAAAAGAAATTCCACGATATAACGAATGGCGAAGAAATTGATTAACATTGGCAGAATTGGATTAATTAAGCTAAAGCAAGATATATCTCGCACCTCGAGGCTTCCACGTTTCCCGAGGTATCCTTTTCTATCCATACTTCAACGGACTATCAAACCGCAAGAAATTTATGACATTTATGGAGAAATAGGGTAAATCTACGCATGTAATATCGGATTTTACGCAATAAATTTATTTCTAATTACGATTTGACAGGTTTATTTTGAAAAGTACCGAGTTTTCAAATATATATAAGAGTTTCATTTCATTATAACGAACGCATTTTCATAAGCACGCAGAGCTCATCAATTTCAAGTAAACTAATTTCTGCATGTATACGTAGTTCTATCGCAAAAGAGCTAAAACGCAAGCTTCAGCTATGGCTCTGCAGAAAGCAGCAAAGGCGAATGTTGAGGTCACAGGACAAGGCTTAGACAATGTCTCTGACACTTCGCCCCGAAGTGTCAACTCGGTCCCTAAATGGTCATTTGTTTCAGACATTCTGCAATCAGAATTGGTGGATTATTCAGACTACTCCGACGACAACGAAAAAGATGATCTAAACACCAAATACAAGATAGTTGTCCAATCCGGGATGCACAAAGTAGCAGCCAGACCACGGTTGCTCCCATATTATGACATGATCCGATGGGCATTGGATCACGTAGACATACCCACCAGGACTATCATGAATAGGCAGCGAGTCATAGTCGGGACTTTTAGGCCAGAACATATACAAACCATGTATAAGCTCCCGACGACATCTGAGTACACATATGGTGCTGAGTTCCTGGAGGAATTCAAGGAGAAAGAGTGCACCCAGTATGATAAAACCATGCCAGGTTTGATAAAGGATTGGGTTTCGTGCACCGCGAAATTCAGAGCAAATGACCAGGGCATTTATTCAATCGCTTCATTGGAACCACAGTATAAATATGTGGCCATGATGACATGACGGCTATATGGGAGAGAGGACACATCGCATTTTTTCCTTGCGTGGGTGCCTCTGATGTTTTGGGTCGTAGAAGGTTGCTCGTTTAATTGGGAAAAGATGCTTTTGGATAGTTTGGCCAACCGGGTCACAGAGTATCGGGAGCAGAAGGAAAATGGGAGGCCGTCCTCGTTCTTCGTGTCTGCGTATATTATGGACGCAATATGCTCTATAACACCATTTCCATTGATGAGTTGGGGTTGGACTCCGACCAAAGATAGACCCATACATGTATATCACGAAAAGCTATGGGAAAATAAAGCAGAAAGTTTCGCATACGAAATTTTTAACTGGGTGATGGTGCCCCTGCATATCGCCATTTTTGGTCACCCACCACCTCGTATCTCAGACATCATTGCAACAAATCTAAGTGGCATAGCGGACTGGTACGTGGAGGCTTAGTTCTCGTACTTCAGAGTTTTTGGGGCTTCTATTCCCCCACATGCGCTGCCATTGTTCATTCCCGACAAGATGGCTTGTCGCGAGGTCGCCCGACAGACAGTAATTGGCAGGGTGAGTAAAGAACTAAAAGGGTACTCAAAGAAGGTATGGTCATCTTTTCCCATTCGGATGAATTCTTATTCTTTATTAGATTTCGGGCATGCCAAAGCCGAGGCTGCAGCCCTGGAAGACCTGAATTTGGTCTCCATCGAGTATAAGAAACATGATCCACAAAGGGTTGTGAGCAACCATTTAGCTAATTGTGGGCTCAAGAGATTTGAGCACGAGAATTCACCCTCGGATGATGTTTTCCGAGGGGCGAGGTCTTATGAAGAGGTTCTAGCCAGGATCCAATCCTTGGCACCCAAAGACACATCCGCTGTATTGAAATTCCAGGAACATAGACAAAGTTGTCTACCCGTTGTGTTGCGAGGTGGGAGTCCGGATGTTTCTGAGATGAAACAGAAGGATGCTGAAGGTTCCAAAGACGCAACTCCTGACCCTGGAAAACACTGTAATGAGGAGGGACAAATGAAGAATCCCGAAGCAGAAGTAAAGACTCTGGACCCACCAAAGAAACAGAAGCCAAAGACCGAGACAAAGACTCCAGAACCACCAAAAAGACAGAGTCCTGTCGATACTCCAGGAAAGTCCGCAAAAAAAATCAAAGAACCCATCATTTCTATCACCCCCTTGCAGTCGGCGCAGGGAAATATCGAAGAAGGATGGATATTCAATGAGGAGCTGACGCCCATAAGAGCAGAAGAACTACCTCCAAACGAGTTCTTTTTCGATAAAAAGAGGAAAGTGGTAGTAAAAAGGGAATTCTACCAGGAGGGAGAGTCGACTGCAAAGAAGTACAAAGTTATGACCGACGGAAAGAATAAAAAGAATGAGCAATTCACCACCAAGATCGGAGGGACGCTAGGAGCATATGCATCAGCGAATCAATTTTCGATTGGACTTTTGAAGAACCAACTAAAAAGGAAGAATCGCCTAATCCAGACTCTCGAAGCCAGATTGGCCACAGCCACAGAGAATGCTAAAGGTCAGGCTAGCATGGAAATGGAACAGGCCAGATTGGCTGAAAAAAATGAAATGGAGGCGCTCAGAGTTGAGCTTGAGCAAGCACAGTCGATGGTCCGAGATGGTCGAACGCAGGCGAGCCAATAGAGGAGTTTGATTGAACAGCTGCAGGCTCAGGTAGAAATATCTAAGAGAAAAACAATAGACATCGGGATATTTAAATCCCGATCGATCGAGATTCGGAGCAGAATCTCTTCAGCACAACAGAATTTGCTCGCCAAAATGGGAGCGATTCGGGAAAATTGTTTGTTGGTCCATCAAGTTTTCGAGAACTTGTCGGCCAGAGAAAGGGATGCAGGAGTAGCTCGAGTCGCCTTCCAAGAGGCGGTGATAGCCACTAACAATCCGGTTTCGTTGGGTACTCCCGTGTTCTCCATTTCGAAGCAAACCCGAGAAAATATTCTGCTGAAGGATTGGGAGCACAACATCGCCATGGGCAAGGAGCAAGCCCAAAAGGTAACCAATTCCCTCAAAGAAGCCTTTAATTCTATAGATGGTGAGTTGTTGGGCGTTGACACCGGAGGCAATGTCGAAGCATTGATGCAAATGAATGTGGAACAAATCTGACTTGGTCTGAAGGATAAGGAAGAAAGAGATTTGGCTGATATATCTGAGATGAATGTAGTGGATATTGCCCGCGTTGATAAATATATGATCAAACCCAGTGCGCACCTAAGTGCCCTCGACATCATCGACGCGCAAATGGAGGACAAACTGCAGCAGCTAGCCCGAGAATGTTACTTCGTCGAGGCCAATTTTCAAGCGGAACCTTCACGGCTCATATCCCAGCTAGTGGAAAGATGTATCGCCTGCACCGAGTCCGCACGACGGCAAACACCTGGCATCAAGTGAAGACAGAGTAGGAGAAATGGAGCGATTTCTCTCTCCTCTGTCGTAAATAAAAATTTGCGACTATTGAGATTCTACCTGATTTGTAAAAATTGTATAAATATACCCCAGAAAGAAATAAACAAGGCGGGACCCTTTTTGAGTTTTTGTAAGAGAGTTTTTACAGTGAGATTGAATACAAGCATATTTGGAGATTCTCAATTCCATCACTACTGTATTACAAGTTTGCTTTCTTGTTTCTCATTTTTCCATTTCAATTCATATTCATAATTGATGTGCTTCGTTATACTTTAGTACGGCCACTACTATAATGAATGAATTTGGGTTTTCTGTGATTGTTTATTGTCTTTCCTCTGCACCAGCTATCAGTTGTGTAAGACCAATCTGCAGTTTCGAAATTCTACATATATTCTTTGTTACATTGGTTATTTTCTTACATATTTTCTTCTCCCGTTTATGTCGTGAGATTTTCTCCTGGTAGGAACCTTACACTGTAAACAGATCAATGTTTTTCTCCCATTTCGCACCTTTTATTAAAATATAATACAGTTACGAGAACGAGCCTTATGATTTGCATCCATATTTTAATTCTGCAACCATAAGTTCTCTTTTATAAGACTAAACTGAGACAGCACTTAACCTTTCTCAAAGTTTTCCTACCTGTGTTGTTCCCCCATGACAGTTCATGTACCAACTCAACCTAACGTTGAACCCAGACTATTGAACCAAACACACATCGCCTTAAACCTCTTCGATACCATCCTTAAAACGGCAACTAACCGGGCCGAACTTGAACAATCATGGGCAGCCATTGAACGAGACATAACTATCCAGGAACAGTTCGAAGCCAGACAATACCAACGAAGAAATCTCCCTTAGTTTCCTTCTTTGAAGTTGAAATTTCTCCCTTCTCCATATTTTAACCACATTCAGATGCCTTGACACTGTACTTTTGAGCCTTAAGTACAGACTCAGGAACAACATCTTTCTGGCACCGTTGCCGGGGAACGAAGTTACAAAATCTTTTTCCCTAGAAAAATGACAATTGTTTTTCATTGAAAGTGTTACCCTTTGATAGTGAAAAAAGAGTACACACCTTTTAAGGATTTTTATATTTCACTTGCCGACTCCACGAAGAAATAAACTGGCATTCGTTCGAAGGAATACTAGACAAAACCCGGATGGTGAGCATATTACGCCCGTTACCGATCCCGAAAAAGTTCTAAAGGCGAGAGGCTCTTTTAAGCCAACCGTTGTAGTTTAACAACTTGAGATCCCATCACTGAAGGCTGAGAGTCCTTCTGAACCCTCAACTTCGCTCAGTCCTCACGTTCCTTATCCTTCCTCACCAAACTTTCCTCTTCGCAAAGAAATTAAAGATTCCCTTTTTATTTTCCAAAACCCCCTGTATAACTCCCCACAAACAACGATGGTAGCTGCCGGAGGAGGAGCTGGAGGGTTTATAGGAGGAGGCGGAGGGTTTATTGGAGGAGGGGGGGGAGGAGTCCCTCTAGGAGGAGGTGGATGTGTACCTCTAGGAGGAGGTGGAGGTCAATGGCCTGCCCCCCTTCCCAGAGTTTTCGTGAAAGTCGCAACCAGATACACCCCATTAGTATTGCCCGTCCCCCTACACGATCTTCCAAAAAATTACATAAAAAAATTACCGAAATTCACCGGGGAGGGAGATCTGACCGCCGCTGAACCTATTAATTTTTTCGACCAATTTGCAGATATCTTCGGTATCAAGCACGAGGATGTATATTTGAGACTCCTTGTTCAAACCTTTGAAGGTCAGGTCCGAACTTGGTTTCGGAGCCTACCCGCAGCTTCTATCCCGTCATATGATGCTGTGGAGGATGCTTTCCTCAGACAATGGGGCGAGCGAAAAGACCATATCTATTATCTAACCGAATTTGGGTCTTTGAAGAAAAAGAATTTAGAAACAGTCATGGAATTCATTCAGAGATTCAACAAGCTGTACAATAAAATCCCAGCTGAGGTCAAACCATCCCAACCAGCGGCCAAAGTGACTTTCGCTGGAGCTTTCGAGCCAGATTTCGCACTACTTTTGTGAGAGCGAAGGGGAGACACCTTAAACCATATGTAGGAATATGCGGTAGAAATAGAGTCTAACATGATGGCTTTGGGTAAGATTAAAGCTAGAGTAGAGACTGGAAACCAAGAGACCAAGCGCTTTAGAGAACAAGCAGGCCCTTCAGTGTCCAATAGAGCCTCCGACGATAGGGTGGACGATATGGCTAGAGTGATTAAAGAGTTTTCAAATAAAATAGTCTGAATGGAACTCGAACAGGCTAAGGCTGACTCTTACCCCAAAAAATATTTCAAGAGAAACCCAAACCCCTCGAACCAACAAAAACAAATAAAAAGGGAAGATCAAAAAATACAATCTCCCTTAAAGAATGAAAATTTTATAGGATCCAATGATTTTCAAGACTTCGAGGATTCAGATAATGATGTCACAAACTTCGGTGATGACTGTAGTCAACAATATCTGACTCGCAAAGACTACGAAAAGTCTCTCAATACGCCAAAACCGTCAGATGAGAGTGAGGAGGGTGATCACACCAAGATTTGTGAATCTCAATCAGAAACTGAGATAATGATGGTTGATTTTCAACCAAAGTACAATCTAAGATATAAGAATAAGCCCACCTCCATGACTCAACCCAAGAAAATCCTTCAAAGAGGCCAAGCTTATGAGCCTCCTTCAGACTAGACCCCATTACCCAACAACAAAACTAGAAGAGTAAGCACTCAAGAGTTCGAGGTGGAAAAAGTTGGAACTCAAACACAGCCAACCGAACCCGTAAATAAAGCTACGTCTTCAACTAAGACCATGAATGATAAATCTGTCCAGACAAATAAGTCAGAAAGGAAGAATTTGGAAGTCTCAACCGGAGAATCAGACAAGGTGAGTGGAGCTTTTAGTTTTTAAATGAGTTAAACAAAATTAAGATACCAATCCCTTTGGTGGAATTAGCAAAAAACCTCGTTTATCGCAAACAAATTACCAAAATGATAGGTGTCTCTGAGCTAGAAAGTCAGTCTGATGTCATAAACTTGGAAGATGATAGACCTAACATCACTTTTGGTCCCCATTTTGAAGGGTCCAAAGACAACATCGCTCACTTTTATATCACCCTGAACATATACGACCAGTTGATGCATAATTGTATGTTAGACTCCGGAGCTTCCCATAATGTTATGCCCAAGATTATAATGGAGAAGCTGGGTCTCCAGATCACAAGACCTTATGGAAATCTGTACTCTTTTGATTCGAGGAAGGTTAAATGCATGGGGATGATAAAGGATCTGGTAGTTACTCTGGTGCAGGTCTCGATTAAGAGTATCTTGATGGATGTGGTTATCGCCGATATTCCCCCTAAGTATGGCATGTTGTTATCTAGGTCATGGGGAGCCAAGTTGGGGGGTTCTCTTTAGTTAGAAATGACTTATGCCACAATCCATGTGTTCGGTGGTCAGTTCACTTGTTTATACAGAGAAACAAGACTAGCATATACGGTCAGTGACCCTCAAAACCCGCACAACTTCCCTATTTACATTGCAGACCAAGATCTGGGAAATTTCATCTTGTCTTTTGATGATGGTCTGGATGGTTGCCTGGAGGAAATTGATACAAAGCAAGAAGAGTTAAACCCCATGACAGAAGATCTATGTAATACTAGTGTCTGGAAAATGTATTTTGACAGTGCTTTGTCTTTTGAAGGGGCAGGTGTTGGGGTGCTTTTGGTGGCACCTGAAGGTAAGTTCATTGTTCCTTTCTCCTATCGTTTGCAGTGGGACATAGATTACACTAATAACGTATGCAAGTATGAAGCATTGATCTTAGGATTAGAGGCTGCCAAAAAGCTAAATATAAAAAACTTGGAGGTATATGGTGATGCAGAATTGATAGTAAAACAAGTAAACCGACAATACCTAGCCAGGCATCCCAGACTAAGAGCGTATAGAAATTGTGCTTGGGATCTCATGGAAAAAAATTTCTCATCTGTAAATATCCATTTTATCCCTCGTGCAGAGAATCTGCATGCTGATGCATTGGCAAAGGCAGCTTCAACCTTCTCTCCTCCCACGACCTTCAAACTGAAGTATCACATTGAAATCAGATACAAACTCTCCATAATAGATAATATCCGACACTGGCAAGTCTTTGAAGATGATGAACAAATTAAGAAATTCCTTACAGCAATAGGCGAATTCTCAGAAACTCACGTTGACCAAGAAAATCAAAATGACTCCATATGGATCATGCAAGAAGGAGAGGAACCTGAAATCTTCCGAGAAAAATTGCGGATCATCGTATGCAGGTCCTTAAAAGCAATCAGATTCCCAAAGGATTGATTCCGTTGGAAAGACTTTTTGATCAGAACGATGTACCTGTGAAGTCCACTTTGCAGCCCCAACCAGAAGAAGTGGAGGACTGTGATATAGGAACCAAAAAGGAACCTCGGATGGTAAAAATATCAAAGTTCCTCCCCCCCAAAGAGAAAGTTAAGTATAAAGACTTACTCAGACAATATAAAGATGTTTTCACTTGGTCCTATGATGAATTGAAAACATATGACACTTCCATTATTGATCACAAGATACCTTTGAAGCCTGGGGTCAAACCGTTTATGCAAAAACTTAGGCAAATTAACCCCATTCTGTTACCCGTGATAGAAAAGGAAGTTAAAAAACTCTTGGACGCGAAGATAATCGTACCTCTGAGATACTCGGACTGGGTATCTAACCTAGTCCCAGTCAGGAAAAAGAACGGGGAAATCAAACTGTGTGTGGATTTCCGAAACTTAAACAAGTCGTCTCTCAAAGATAATTACCCACTGCCCAAGATGGACCATGTTTTAGAAAAGGTTGTTGGAGCTAATCGAATGTCTATGATAGATGGTTTCTTTGGTTATAATCAGATCACTATGAATGAACAAGACAGGGAAAAAACTGCTTTCACCACGCCCTGGGGTACTTTCATGTATGACAAAATGCCTTTTGGTTTGATGAATGCAGGGGCCACTTTCCAGCAAGCTATGGACATCGCTTTCATGGGAGAAAGGGGCAAGTTCATAGTGATTTACCTCGATGATCTGACGGTTTTTTCTAAAACTGACGAAGAACATTTGATGCATCTAAGACAGACGTTCGAAAAGTGTCGCGGGTTTGGTCTATCCCTGAACCCAAAGAAATCACATTTCGCTATGCGGGAAGCTAAGCTTCTGGGCCATGTCGTATCTAAGGAAGGAATCAGGATTGATCCTAAGAGGATTGAAGCGATAGATACTATCACTATCCCAAGAAATATAAAAGAAATTCAATCATTCTTAGGAAAGATAAATTTTCTACGTAGGTTCATTCCAAATTTCTCTTAGATTGTCAAACTGATTAAAGGAATGTTGAAGAAGTACTGTGGGGTAAATTGGACCACCAAGGCCAGGGCATTGTTCGCTCATATTAAAAAAGTTATAAGCGAGGCACCTGTGTTGGCAAGTCCGGATTATCTCAAATATTTTCTCATCTTCTCTTTTGCTTCTGAACATACCATCGCCACGGTACTCTTGCAGAAAAATGAAGAGGGTTTCGAACAGCCGATAGCGTTTTTTAGCAAAAGCCTTAGAGATGCAAAACTGAAATATGACATAATAGAAAAACAAGCATACGCAATGGTAAAGGCATTGAAATCATTTAGAACCTATGTGCTCCATTCAAAAATAATCGCGTATGTGCCTACTAGTTCTGTAAAAGACATATTGGTACAGCCGGACAGTGACGGAAAAAGAGGGTGATGGCTTGCTAAAATACAAGAATTCGATCTGGAAGTCAAGCCAACTAAATTAATAAAAGGGCAGAGTCTGGCCAAAATCTTGGTTGAGTCGAATCTTAGATCTCTTGATATTAATTGCCTGCAAGAAGAAGACGGAGACACATGCCTGCACAAGCCGGATGACCAAACAGATCCAAGTAAGGTTGAGGAAAAGTTCATATCATCAGGCTGGTATAAAGACATAGTGTTCTACTTGTTAAACTTGAAATGCCCAAATGAACTATCACCATCCAAGCGCAGAACTTTAAAACTCCATGCTGTAAAATATTGCATCGCCGAAAATCAGCTATACTGGAAGGATCCACTCGGGTTCCTTCTAGTCTGTTTGGTTGAGTCAGAAACTCCACGGGTTATAGAGGAATTTCATGAAGGAGTCTGTGGAGGACACCATGCATGGAGAGCCACTGCCTATAAGATCTTGAGGGCTGGATACTATTGGTCGAAACTATTTTCAGATGTCAATGCCAAAGTACATGCATGCAACCCTTGTCAAATATTCGCTGGTAAACAGAAACTCCCTGCACTGCCACTCGTTCCAGTCAAAGTTGAAGCTCCATTTCAACAATGGGTTCTAGACTTCATAGGGGAAATTAATCCTCATTCCAGTGCTTAGCATAAGTGGATCTTAACAGCTACGTATTATTTTACTAAGTGGGTGGAAGCCATTCCAACCAAAAGGGAAATAGACTAGGTGGTGATCAATTTCTTGGAAGACAATATCTTGTCAAGATTCGGGTGTCCCCGAAAGATAGTTACCGATAATGCCCAGGCCTTCAAATCTGTGACTATGATCAGCTTCTGTCAGAAGTATAATATCATTCTCGGCCATTCCACTGCATATTACCCCCAGGGGAACGGATTGGCCGAATCATCTAACAAGAGCCT
>JASDQU010815463.1:0-27374 GCA_032191745.1 Picea mariana
AGGGTTTCCGGTAAAGATCTATGTGTATTCTGTGTATGAGCCATTGATTAATTTCTGTATTGCTTAAGAATATATATGCATTGCTTTACTTCACAGGTTTAAAACTTACACGCGTGAGCTAGGTTGGCCACACAGAGGTGCGTTTTGGCGAACCAGAGATAGCAAGCTTGAAGGAAGAAAATGGCAGGAGGCCTATCTTCTTCATTTTTTGGCCAAATGAGGTGCCGAAAAAGCCCAGCTAGGGGTTTTTGGATGTTATGAATCCATTGGCACTGTTTTCAAAGGAATTTGAAGACTTCTTTTGCAGTTTTTTAACCATTGAAGTTTCAGAAAGCTCTAGGGAGCTTGAAGCCCTCATTGATTGAGGTCATGCTCAGATGAGCCCATGTCTATTTTCTGTGATTGAATAATCATTTTTTGGATAATTATTATGCTCCGAACACTTTGGGATAGGTTTCAGATCCATTTGAGGACTTTTACAGGGGTTTTTTCCACAAAGAAGCTCAGGGAAGCTTAAGGCCACATGTAGAAGAGGTCATGCCCGGATGAGCCATGATCTGTTTTCAGAGTTTTATTAGTCATTTCTGGGGTTTTTATGTATTCTGAACCCAATGGTATAGTCAGTTAATCCATTGGAGTTGAGCAACAACTTGTAAAATAATCTTTGACAAATTAATCCCAGAGATCCAAGTCCATTGATGGAGGCTCAAGGAGATGTAGCCCAGAGAGGGGTGAACTCCTTTATCATGTTGTTCTTATTGTGAGTGTTTGCTGGTTATTATTTGATGCAAGTAATTTTTGTTGTTGTATTTATGAAAACAACATATTTAATCTTGCAAAGACCTCACACATAAACATTTAAAAGAAGAAGCATAAACTTGGCACATAATCTATCTTGCATATTTTAACACATGGAGCAAGGTCCTATAAAGTTTTATTTTTATGAAGTAGAGGGTGCTTGCATAGCATAACAAGTCAGCCCGCTATTTTCAGATCAGATGTGATCTAAGATATAATTCCAGTATTTACATGAGATTGCAGAGATATACTGACTCTGATTGGGCAGGGAGTGCAGTGGACAAGAAGAGCACCTCCAGGTGTTGCTTCACTTTGGGTTTTGCCATGGTTTCCTGGTGTAGCAAAAAACAAACTTCTGTGGCTTTGAGCACCGTAGAAGTAGAGTACATTACATTGAGTGTGGTAGCCCGGGAAGTAGTGTCGCTTCGTAAGATCCTTGCAAATTTATTTGGACATTTTATGGATTCCACCGTTATTCATTGTGATAACCAGAGATGTGTGAAGCTCTCAAAGAATTCAATGTTTCATGACAAATCAAAACACATTGAGATCAAGTACCATTACATCCAAGACATAGTGCATAGGAAGGAAGTACTGGTGCAATATCTTCCTACATATGAGTAGGTTGTCGATGTTCTTACCAAACCTCTTACCAGGATGAAGTTCAAGTACTTCTGCGGCAGAGAATGCCTCCCTCGTTGGGAGGGAGTGTTGATGTTTGCAGCTTCCTGAGACATTCTCCAGATTGTACTCCTCTGTGACTAAGTTGAGTTGATCTATGAGCACACTTATCTGAGACGAATAAGTGGGTTTGGGATTATAGCCCAACGTCCCTTGTGGAGAGCACATGAGGACACATCCCTTATGGATAGCACATGAGGAAACATCAAGGGAGTTGACCTTGATGTCACACACTGTGGATAATTGAACCTGGTGTTTCTAGAGGGAGTAGCCTCTACAAATCCACATGGGAGTGCCATGTGTGACAAACATTCTCCAGATCGTACTCCTCTATTACTGAGTTGAGTTGATCTTTGAGGACACTTATCTGAGAGGGATAAGTGGGTTTGGGATTATATTCCAATGTCCCCTATGGAGAGAACATGAGGTCATGTCAAAGGAGTTGACCTTTACGTCACACACTATGGGGAGTTGACCCTATTGTTTCATGAGGGAGTAGCCTCTAGAAGTCCATATGGGAGTGTTATGTGTGACAGACCTTTTTGCTACAATGTCCTAAGTAAGGATCATGCAGACCTTCTCCTAGATTGGGTTGTAGACCAAGGGAGATAGGATGCGTTTATCATAAAGGTGTACTTGTGGTAAATGGACCCAGGCATATTCCTTCCTTGATCATGAAAAGGAATAATATGGACTCGAGGTGCTTCAGTTGCTTTCCATGTGTTAGTTAGCATTGGGATAACATTCACTCACATGGGTGTACCTGTGGTTAACGACCTTGGTGTGGTATTTATCATAGTCATGGTGATTTGACAAGGAATGATAAAGACTCAAGATGGTAGATGCTATCACATGCAAACCCAAAATGAGTTTGATCTCAAAAAAGACCCGCAAGGGGGAGTTTCCCCTCGATTCAAGTGGGAGAGAGACATATCCAATAACTTATAGACATGTGTCATGAATCTAGGGTGAAGTTTGTATACTTCAGAGACAAACTTGGAATGATGCAGAATGTCTCCCTCATTGAGAGGGAGTGTTGATATTTGGACAACATCGGGAAGACATTCTCCTAGATTAATAATTAATAATATAATTATTGATTATTAAATAATATATATAATATATAATAATAATAAAAAATAGTTACTTATTATCCAAGGGACACATCCTTTCATGGATGGTCACCATATGTTCTCTATGTATGGAACACTCATTATTGTAATAGCATATCGAATATACCATATCATCTCATATAGAAAAAATCAACACTCAAGAGGAAAACAGTCGAGTGGACCCATATGAGTTCCCAGTTTCGTTTAACATTCAACTTTAGGGTAGAAGATCCAGCTCAAAGTGAGGCGCTCTGCCAAATTAAGGATTTTATTTTCCATCGATAGCCAAAGGAAGCCACACCCAGGGTGGTCTATTCGAATCATCAGCCGATGGAAAAACTAAAAGAAGCAGCACATTGTTGGAAGACTGATGTCAACAATATTGATGAAGATGACCCCGATGACATCTAGATCAAAGAGTTTGAAGGAGAGCATGCACTAAAGGGTAAGGCGAAAAAGATGGTTGCACCTAACTAAAATGGCATGATCAAACCAGGAAACGTAATATTGGCACTAAAGCAGTGCCCAATATGGCCATCATTGGAGATTATTAGGATAAGGAGATGATCATTGAGGTTGTTGAGCTCCTTAAGGAATATGAGGACTTGTTCCCCGAGATATTTTTTGAAATTAAAGGCATTGTTGGATGATTAGGGGCCATGAAGATTCAACTCAAACTGGATTCCAAACCGGTCAAGAGGAGGCCTTATCGATTAAATCCCAAGTATAAGGAAAAGGTGCACAAAGAATTAGATCAAATGCTGGATGCGGGGATCATTGTCCCTGTAGAGGAGTCTAAATGGATTAGTCCTATGGTGATGCAACCCAAGAAGACCAAGAATATTCGAATATGTGTTAATCTAAGGAGTCTCAACGCAACCTGTGTCCACAACCCTTTCCTGACACCCTTCACAGATGAGGTGCTGGAAAATGTTGGCAGTCAAGAAGCCCACTCCTTCACAGATGGTTTCTCAAGATATCATCAGGTTCCAATCATGCCAAAACCACCTTTGCAACTGAATGGGGGTCATTTGCATACACAGTCGTGCCCTTTGGCTTAAAGAATGCCCTTATAGTATTTTCTCATATAGTGGTCGCACCCTTCAAGGAATTCATCCACAAGTTTCTTGAGATATACTTGGACGAGTGGACTGTGTTCAATTTGTTAAAGGAACACATGCAAGCTCTTTGATTAATGTTGGATCAATGCTGCCAACTACATTTATCTTTGAATTTCAAGAAATGCATCTTTTGTACACCCTTTGATATATTGTTGGGCCACATTGTGTGCAAGGATGGATTTCTCGTGGATATAGCTAAGATTGCCACCATATTGGATATGGTGGCCCCCACTTCGGTTCAGGATATGTGCGCCACATTGGGTCATACAGGATACTACTGATGGTTCATCCATAATCATGCCCAGATTGTGGCTTCGTTGGAAAAGTTGTTGTGCAAAGAAACTAAGTATGAGTGGACACCAAAATGCCAACAAGCCTTGGATACCCTCAAATAAAAACTGGTTACTGCACCCATTCTAATTTTTCCTGATTGGTCGAAGTTCTTCCATGTCCACGTCGATGCTTCATCTATTGCATTGGGTGTCGTTCTGATAGCCAGGGGAAGGCAACATTGATCACCTTATATATTTTGCTAGTCACAAGTTGTCCAATGTCGAAAAAAATTATACGACAACCGAGCGCGAGGGCCTGGCCATGGTATATCCCTTACAAAAAGTATGCCACTACTTGTGGGGGTTGGCTTTCAAATTCTTCATTAATCACTTTGCACTCAAGTATTTGGTCAACAAGTCGGTGTTGGGTGGAAGAATTTTTCGTTGGTTGTTTCTTTTTCAAGAGTTTGACTTTGAAGTTGTCGTTAAGCCTAGGAAACATAATGTTTAACCAGATCATCTGTCGTGAATCAAGACTGGGGAAGCTGCTATGAGCCTCGATGATGAACTCCCCAATGAGTATCTCTTCCAGGTCAAAGCCATACCTGATCAATTGGTCAAAATCACGAAATTTCTCATAACTAGACAGGCTCCCACATGGTATACTCTGGTGCAGCATCGTCAACTGGTAACCCATAGTGTCAATGTTCAGTTGATTGCCGAACAATTGTATAAGTTGGGCACATATGGCATCTTTCGTCGGTGTTCTCTGGAACATGAACGAGACTCCATCCTATACAAGGCACATGAAGGTGTTGTTGGAGGCCACAATGTCGATAAGGCTACCGCACACAAGTAATCCAAATTTATAAATGGAATGAAATGAAATACAGAGTTATAACAAAAACACAAAGATACAATGAAATTTGACTTATATTAGTAAATAAAATGTGTTGAACTGTAAAAAAAAATGCAGAATGAAACAAACTTGCTCGAATGGTGGTAGTTGATGTCTAAGAAGAGATGTGATGGCTACGTGCATTTGCCAGAGTGCATTACAATGAGTCCAAAAGGCCTTTTTAACATAAAGAAGCAATGAGGAAACCCTAAACATCCAAAAACCTAACCCTAGGAGATGAAACGCCAAAAGGCTTGTGGGACCCGATGGGGTTAGTTGGTACGACAACTTCCCATGGTCGTAACTTTTGTATATGATCTCTATTTGGCGTGCTTGATAGCCTATTGGAAAGGTCTAGTCGATAAGTACACATTCTAATCAGCCCATACGATTCCTTTGACTTTTGTCTGGAAACTTTCATGCCCAGAAAACGCTTTTTAGGGCCTCAAAACAACCCTACAAGTTCAAGACCTGAAAAAGTGTAGAAAAAGTGTGAGAATGGAAAACTATGCTTTGGGCTAGTGGAATAGGTGGGTGGTCATCGATATCCACCTCGATCAATCCTACCCCCTTAGGAAGCAATGGTCTTCGTTGCATTGAGTGACCCATCAGATGGGGAAACTTCTGTTGAACTTGGCCCCGAGTGAGCCACTTTCCTTGGTGTAGGAGATGCCCTACTTTGACAACCCGATAAAGTTGGATCCTTTGTTTGTGAGTGCCCTTAACTTGTGTGTCAACGATATGATCAATGGTTGCATGTTCCATACAGTCAAGGTTGATCTGTATCGGTGTCAGCTGCTCTGCTATCTCTGATGTGTCCAATAATGGTGGAAAGTATGTCCGAAGGAGGTCCACATTGAACACTGGGTGCAAGCCAAGGATGGGGGGAATACTTAGCTCAAAAACATTGTCACCCACAACCTTGGTGATGGTTTAAGGACCATAGCAAAGTGGATGAAGCTTCTAATGGGGTCCTGTAAGGTACTCCTTCTGCAAATGTAACCAAACCTTGTCACCCACCTTAAACTTGTGTGGCACTCGCTGTTGATCATGGCTCTGCTTATACTTAGCATTGGCATTGGCTTTCTGCAAAAAATCATGGAGTTGTTGGAAAATGTGCTAAATCTGGTCAATAAACTTGGTGGCTTTGTCGGCCTTAGACTAAACATGGGAAGATTCTGCATGTGTGGTCGCAAGGGGCAGTGCAACATGAATGGGACCCGATGGTTGAAATCCCAGCCCCACCTGAAAGGGGTTGTGGTCGGTCGAGCTGTGGAGAGATTTTTTGTAGTTGTGTTGAACATAGGGGAGACTCTCATCCCATGTGCGTAGATGCTTGGACTTGTACATGTGAAATATATGCATGATCATCCTATTGACGACCTCTGTCTGACCATAATTTTGGGGGTGAATGGATGTGGATTTGATGAGCTTGGTTTCCAACAGTAACCAGAAACTTGACCAAAATGTGCGTAGGAACTTGTTGTTCTGATTTGAGATGATGGTCTACGATATCCCAAAATTTACCCACACTCGTTCAAAGAAGACATTGGTAGTGGCCTCCACCGTGATATTCTTCTTACAAACGATCAAAATGGTCATCTTAGAAAATCGATCAACCACCACAAAAACACAGTGATTGCCTTATTTGGTTGAAGGAAGGCCAAACATGTACTCCGTTGAAATGGATTCCCAGGGCCTGTCGAGAATAGGCAGAGGGGTGTATAGTCCTTGCTTCTTAATGGTTGGTTTGGAAATAGTGCACGTAGTGCACGACCAAATGTACTTGTCGACTTCATGTCGAATTTTAGGACAATAGAAATATTTCTGCAACATTGCCATTGTCTTTCTACATTAAAGTGTCATATGATCCGACAATAGTGAGCTTCCCAAATAAAATTCATATGCGTGCTTGAAGGAACATAGAGATGGCCCAGATGGAATAAAAGTTCATCTTGAAGATTAAATTCAGTGACGAGCATCCATGTGCCCAAAATCTAGTAAGTGGTAGAGAAGTCAAGATCGCTCTCGTAGAGTTGGGGCCATCTGAAGTCCCAATGTCTACACGAGTGGAGCACCGTGGTTAATGTTACAATTGGAGGTCAAATGAGTTAGTCAACGACGTGATTGGTGCTCCTTTTCTTCTATTTTATGTTGAGATAAAACTGCTACAAGTATGTGGACTACTTTTGATGGGGGTCGCTTTGGAATTTTCCTTATGTCTGCATGAACTAGAAAGGCTTGTGATCAGTGTGGATGATCGTCTCCTTCCCAAGAATGTAATTCTTTTATTGATGGTAGTCTTGTACAATAGAATACATTTCTTTGTCATAAGTGAGGTACTTACGGACGACATTTGATAGTGTCTCACTGTGATAGGCCACTAGATGACCATGTTGAGTGAGAACTTTGCTCATAGCATAATATGAGGCATCTATCTCCGTCTCAAAAGGTTGTTGCATATTGGGTAATGACAGCATTGACGCTAAGCACAAGCGATGTTTCAGATCATCGAATGCTTTCTGTTGCGATTGTCCCCACATAAAATTTTCTTTTCCACCACCCTTGGTCACTTGGTTGAGGGCCCATGCGATATGGGAAAATCCCAACACGAACCTGCGATAGAAATTGGCAAGTCCCAAGAAACTCCAGAGCTCGGTTAGTTTGGTATGGGCTGGCCAGTGACGAATGACCTATATATTGGTTGGATCCATGTTCACACCATGCTCATCAACAATTTTGTGAGGATATTGGACCATGTTCATGCCAAAGGAGCATTTTTCCAAGTTAGCATATAACTTTTGTTATCGCAGAGTGTGAAGGAACTACTGAATATGTTGCAAGTGTTCCAACCAACTCTTGTTGAAGATGAGAATATAATTCAGATATAACACCACAAAAGAATTGGTGAAAGTCCACAATATATCATCCATCAACCTCATGAAAGTGTTTGGGGCAATTGTCAAACCAAAGGACATCAATCTATTCTATTGGGACCTAGTGGTAGACGAACTTTAGGTCAATCTTACTGAAGTACTTCGCTCCCTTGAGGTCGTTAAGAAGGTTGTGAATTCGGGGAACTGGGTACCAGTTCTTGATTGTGATTTTGTTTGGGGCCTTGTAATCAATGCAGAGTCTCCAGGTCCCATGTTTCTTCTACACAAGTACAATTGGGCTTCCGTAGGGTGAGGAGATTGGTCAGATGTGCCCCTTTTCGAGTAGCTCTTGGATATGGTGCTCGATTTCCTCATTTTCCATAAGAGATAAGCGATAGACTATCCCATTGGGTAGAGGTTCATCGAGGGTCAAATCGATTGACTGCTTGAATTGATAGTGCATAGGTACCCCAATGTGTGAGGAGAATATGTCTTTGTATTCCTCCATGACCTTGTACACTTGCTTATGTTGCGTGGAGAGGCCCTTTATGGAGGTAATGGACATGGCCACTACCTTTTGCTCACTTTGAGAGTGGATAATAAAGAATACAAATTTAACGGTCTGGGAGATTACCTTTCTGCATTGTTCAGTGGAGATTAGAGAAATGGCGGTAGGAGGAGCTACCTCTAGTATCCTGTACAATTGTCTACCTAAAGTAATAACAACACTGCGAGGTCTAGACTCATATACAACATGAAATTTCCACAAGTAGGGTTGGCCCAAAAGAACATCACAAACTTCAAGGGGGGAAATATCACACAATACCTCATCCTTGAAGAGCTTGATTCTGTGGGGCAGGCAACACTGTTGGGTGACGCAAAGATCTCTCCCTTGGCAGAGCCACCTGATGGTGTAAGGTTGTAGATGTGGTGTTGTTGGAAGGTCCAACCTCTTGGAGACCTCTATTAAGATGAGGTTCTTTTGACTTCCACTATCGACAATGAAGTGCAGTGGAGCACCCTTCACCCACATCTGCGAGTGGAAAAGGAACTCACCTTCCTATGGTTCTTCAGGCTCACTTGGTTGGACCTTGTTGGTAGCGATGGTGGCATTGGGTTCCACATCAATGATTTGCTTCCCATTTTCTGTTCTGATTCTAAGTTGAAACCTGAATCTAACTCTGAGGCTTTTAGCTCGGCCACCAACGACTACTTTGAGCGATAATCATCGGTGTTATGCCAGGGGATTTTATGGAATTCACACCATTTTCAATTGTATTTCTTCGTCTTCCCATTACCCTTCTTTCTTTGTGGTTTGGACCGGTTGTCCTATGGTCATCCATCCTTACTCTGTCCTTTTTTCTATGGGTTGGGATTTCATTTTCCTTGCTTCTATTATGAAAAATTCGTAGATCCAAACTCTCATTTTTTCTGTTTAATTTTTTGCTCAATTTTGTCGACATATCGATAAGTTGCACCCAGTGATGAGATATCCAGAAACTCCATTTTTGTCTAGATGTATCGATGAAGACCTTTGCGGTACTTGAGCACTAGGTGTCATTTAGAGTCTTTGATACCCAACTTGGTGCGTAAGGTATGGAAGACATTTGTGAACTCTGGCACTGTTTGGTCCCTTTCCTATCGCAACATGGTCCATTTTGTATACTGGTCATCGTAGCTTCCAATAGGGTAATATTGTTCCTTAATAACATCCCTAAAATAAAACCAAGTGGGTACGAATGCAAACATTGTGGATTCCTCTGTGGTCTTTTTCTCACAATAAGCCTCCCACCAATCCTTGACAAGGGGGACAACATTAATTAGCGCAAAGGTGATCTTTTCTCTATTGGAAAAAATATGGATGGAAAAATACCCTTCGAGGAGATTAAACCATTTATCTAGAGCATATGCATCTATCTAACATTCAAATACATAAATATCAAAACTAACTTGTACCTTGAAGGGGGTGGCACCTCCAGAGTGGCCACTTGACAAAGATGTGTCGGTTGTTGATAATCGTCGAAGGATCTGGGAAAAATTATCCGTCATCTCGTTACTTTGTCACGTGAGGGATTCCTTGAGAAACATTTTAATAGGATATCCTGCTCCATTCTCTCTCTTTTCTTTTTCCATGGAAGGCCTTAGGGTTGGCAATGATGGTCCTACAAAGGCTCAAATAGTTCGAGTCCCAACTCCCTATACCCTTACCTCGTTGGGGACATGCACAGAGAAATAGAAAAAGAGTAGACCACTCTGATACCACTAATCCGGATTTATAAATGGAAGAAAATGAAATACAAAGTTATAAAAAAAAACCAGAGATATAACGAAACTTGACTTCTATTATAAATGAAATGTGTTGAGCTGTAAAAAAATGTAGAATGAAACAAACTCGTTCGAATGGTGGTAGTTGATCTCTGAGAAGAGATGTGATGACTACACACATTCACCAGAGTGCATTACAATGAGGCCGAAAGGCCTTTTTATCATAAAGAAGCAATGAGGAAACCCTAAACATCCAAAAATCTAACCTTAGGAGATGAAACATGAAAATGCTCATGGGCCCCGATGGGGTTAGTTGGTACACCAACTTCTCGGGGTCGTAACTTTTGCATACGATCTTCATTTGGCACACTTGATAGCCCGTTGGAAAGGTCTAGATGAGAAGTACACATTCCATCTTATTCCTAATGATTTGTTAAATATGAGTTGCATGAATGCCAACCCCAATAGATATTTGTGTGTTTAGCTTTCATCCCTGCCACAAGACCTTATGGTATCTGTGATCCTCTCTGCATCTTGGGTGAGACCTTCCTCAAAATTGGACGAGAATTGATATGTTGATGCCCTAGGGATTTTTTTTCTCAAATATGGATGAAATGTGGGTCTAAAATCCCCAGCGTTAAGGACACACGTAAGTGTGGAACAAAACGCCAACAAATGGTTTTGTTGTCAAGATCTGAAAGTCTTGTAGGGAATGATGAAGGAAAGAGACGAGGCGGCATCCATCTCGAGAGGAAAATCAAGATTGGTTGATTGCAAAAGAGCATGAGTTTTCCCTAGAAGAAACTCAGGGGCTGAAAGTGAATGTGAAGAAATGGAAATATGACTATCTTTACACGGATATGCATGAGCTTTTATTTATTGAATTTCTTTGTTTGTTGTATGAATGGATAAAAAGGCAAACTACTACCAATTCTACTGTGTGGCCTTTGGAACCAGTGGTCTTGGATCAAACCAAGCTTGAAAGATTCAAAGTGTTGGATAGTAAGTGGACTCAAGATATTGACTTCTAGTTTGCTCTAGTAAAAGAAGGCTACATTGTTGAGTTTGTTTTGGAGTACACTGATTCTTTTAGCGAGACTGAAAGAAAGTTCACATATGGTATGAGGAAGAAGATGATGGAAGAGATTCCACTCTAGATAAAGATGATGTTCATGGAGAAAGAGCAGATGCACATCGAGCCTGATCGAATGGTTGAGTAAACTCCCCTAGCGCTTGGAGGGGGGTTGCAAGGATGGGGGAAAGTTAGTGAGAAAATGGATCCATGAAGGAGGATCCGGAAAGTGTTGAGATGAGGTGAGGATTGGTATGGACCTAGAGGATCATAGGAGAAAAAGAGTCGAGAGATATGCAATAAGAGTTGAGATAAGAAGAAAATCATAGTAGAGAGGTGGAAAAGAGTTATACAGGGGAATGCAACAAGGGGTCATGCCCAATATGAAGAGAAATAAAACTGCACAAAGTGGTAATGTGGAAGAGTACGTTATGCCAGAGTGGAGAACAGATGAGGATAGGCCCGCAAAGAGGTATGGCATAGAGTATAATGTGTCTAGTGGGGATACCAATAGTGATAGTAGTAAGGGACTAAGTGATGAAGCTCACACCCCTTGGTTGTTGTGGAGTGTCAGAACCTTATAGGTCTTAGAAAAAACAGGTGTGCTCATTTCACCATAGACAATATAACAATATTGTCACCCAACCATAGGCTGAAGCCGCTCCCGAGCACCTTAACCTTGATAGAGAATAATTATGGAAGCAAACCCTAGGCCTAATAGCCTATCAAGGTAGCGTATCACTCTTTAGAGCTAGTGTACCAAGCATAAATTACAAACCATAACCAAGAGAAAGTCCAAGCCTAAAACCGAAAATACGAGTTGCAGTAGCTACAACTGTAGCTACTCTCCAAACTTGCGCACTTACTAAATTTCTGTAGTTGTGAGCTGTGTGTGTCCAAATGAGCTCTGGCATCCTGTATGTATACTTCTCTTTCTTAGTTTTCTGGGCCGACTTCTCTTTTTGGAGGCTAACAACTCAATATTAATTATTTTCTTTAGCCGACTTGTCTTCTAGGGTTATGTCCAATGCTTTAGGGTTTCTTCTTGCTTCCCGAAACATTATAGTCTTGTTAAGGTTACATGTGGAGGTTTAATACCTCTCGCAACTACCATAATATCAACAATATCAACACTCCCTCCTTTCTAGGGAGGTATTAAAGGTAATGGTCTTGAGAAAAAACATACCATTCAATCAGTAGCATCATCATAGCCACACATGTTATCTCATGATCAAATCACGAGCACCATCATAACTATCAGTATCATCTGATAGCATCAACTACATCATCTCTCAAAGCCATACTTCATATGAGTAATCAAGCATGATGTTGAATAAGTCACTCACTCCACAGAGTGATACAAGAACCATTCTTCTAATCCGGACACATGTCCTAGAAGAATAATTGTTTCAACATATGTTGGAAGCCACACCATGGGATACAAGGAATATTCTTCTAATCTGGACATACGTCCTAGAAGAATAACTATCCTAGATCATTTTCCACCTGGAGAATGTTTGTCCACCAACACACTGACTATCCATCTAGCTGATAATCATGTCCAACACTACTGATAGTCTTCATGGCAATCTAAACAATGCCATTCAATGGAACACAACTGTGTCTATCCATAGTAGTACACAACTATTATCCAGTGGTACACAACCACACCAAGTAGCACACGACTACTTAACCAGTGACACATAGTCACAACTAGTGGAACACATCCACCACAGTGGCATACAACTACTATCAAGAGACATACAATCTCCACAGTAATCATATCATCTAATATCAACCTGCATAAAAATATCATGATACAAACTGAGTCACCTGGGCCATTCTTCCACTCACATCTGTGATATCTGGAAGAGCATATGCCCTCATAAAGTAAAACATCAGCCATGGGCTATAAGGACTATTCTTCTCAAGCATAGAAGAATAATTGTCCCTGGTTTCTGAGCCCGAACCATTCACCTAACTGGGCCATTCCTCTGCCACTAATCATAGTGCAACCTGGAGAGAATGAGTCCACCCTAGAGAATGCATGTCCTTGATTGTTGAACCTAGACCATTCACCTAACTAGGCCATTCCTACAGCACTAAACATAGTGCAACTTGGAGAGAATGAGTCTACCCTAGGGAATGACTGTTCTAACCATTTCCTGTGGAAATGATTCTCCTGCACCAACCTCCAAAAACAGACCATTCTTCGAAACTTCTCACAACTCTAAACTTCGAAAGAATGATTGCTCGGTGAGGCAGACCATTCTACTTGACCACTACTCAGAGTGACTACGAAGAAGAATGATTGTACTAGACCATTTCCCCACACTGGCCACAAGGGGAATCACTTTCTATGGTACATCAACAATCTATTAGACCATTTTCATTATGAAAATGACTGTCCGATCTAGACCATTTTCCGAACTGGAAAATGCCTATCCGTAAAAAATATCAAACCACTTTCCAAACTGGAAAGGAACTGCTCATCCTGGACCATCTTTCAAACTGAAAAATGACTGTCCATAAATCAATAACATATCGGTGCTCCCTCCCAACCTGGGAGTAATCTCTTCCTTTTTCAATAATGAAGTTGTCTCCACGAGCCCCAACTTGTCTCTTAAGTACGCAAACTTTTCATGTTGGACAGAGGCTTTACCAAAATATCTGCTATCTGCTCATCTGTGGAGATATATTGGAGAATCACTTCTTTCTTCTGGACTTCATCACGAAGAATATAATGCTTGATCTTAATGTACTTTGGTCTGTCATGGAACATTGGTTTTCTCTAAAGACTTCATATAGCTATGATCATTACAATATATCATGGTCGAATTCAGTACTTATGTTTCTTGATAGCTCATGACATTGTGGCAAAGATCAAACTGAAACATATCCAAGTAGAACTTCTTATGTCATCATGAGAGTTTTCCATGGATTAACAATCCATCATCCTGGACTTCTGATTAACCATTATGATACACTATTTCCATCATAGAAAGTTTTCACCACACTTTTGTTGTATATGAGATACTCTACATCAAGTTGTTTGAATCCATACAAGGTATTTGTATATCTGCATACATGGGTCTCTTTCTGGTATAAGCTTCTTTCTCAATTTTCTTTATTTGGGAAGAACAATCTTTTACTTGTAAATTCCAATCCATGGATACTGCAGTTGGTTTAATGAAATGAGTTGTCGTAATAGTCTTATCCATCCTTCCAGAAGAACCTATGAATCTCGCAATGCTTCCATTCATAATACTTTTTCACATTTTCTTACATACAATGTTCTTTATCATGACTTCCATTTCTTCTGCTTGATTGCTTCTAGTGGGTTCAAACCAAGCTGGTATTTTTGTGATTCTCGGTATAATAACCAATTGTTCTGGCTTTTCTTTCTTTCTTGGAATCTTCATGTTCTTCCTCATGTTTCTCTATAGCTCTTGGGTCCATGGAGTCTTCTATAGATTCCATGCCCTTTCTTCCTGAAGATTCCAACTTCTTCCTTTCATCATAGGAACATATATGTAGATGGACAACCAAGGATACTTAAGGCTTCTTTTCGAAGAAGACTTCTTCTAGAGTCAAACTGAACACTTGTTACTTATCATGGCTACTACTTTCAATGGGAACATGGATAGATACTTCATAATTGTCAATGGGTCATATCATTTAGGATTAGCTACCTCATAATCATTGCTTCATGCATGAATGCATGCTCTTCTTTTGGAATTTTGTAATCATCTCCCTCCATTTAAGAGATTCCACGCTTTCGTTTGCATCCTTATTGCCTTCTGCAAAGTGTCACAAGTCTTTTTCTAATTTTCTCTTGATTGTTGACTTCTTTGTGTTTTGACTTCTTCTGGGTCTCTTCAAGCTTTATTTTGATTTCGGCCTATCTGGCAGTTGTTACTTATATAATAGCTTCCACAGGGAATGTTACCAAAGATTGTCAACGCACTTCATCTTTTCCATGTGTATTGCTTGACTTGTAGTCATCGTGATAGCAATCCTTATCTTGTTATTCTTCTATAGGTATTGTTTCGCTTGACCATCTTATCTTCTAAGAAATAGATATACATGATATGTACATGAACTATGTAAATATGGTATGTACAAGAACTTTGAAGAATATTGTTACCTTGACTTAGAAGAAGAAGATGTTTGTTTTATCTTGCTTGGCTTTCTTTGAGGGTTACCTTTCTTCGACAACTATTGCTTCATCTGTTTTCTTCATTTTCTTTAACTCAGGACTGTGGTTCCTGTAGTGACCATATTTTCGATAGTTGAAGCATTGTATCTTTGACATATCCTTTTCTTGATTTTGTTTCTTCCTTAAGCCAAACTTCTTCTTATTCCTGAGATTCTTGAACTTTCTTGTGAAGGCTTGATCATCGTATTTCTTTTGGGATTTCTCTTTTGCGTTAATCCTTGATTCTTCTTGTGCGCATCAAGTCCAAAGTTATTCAAATGTGAGATATTCCTTTCTTGTGGTCATGCTTGTGGCAAATGCATCTCATGTCTTGGGAAGTCCATTGAGTACTATATTTACCAATTCCTTTTCTGAAATTATCTCTTCAATAACTTGTAGTTGATCTCTTAACTAAGAAATTCTTACAAGGTATGATGTTATGATGTCACCATCATTCATTTTCATGTCACAGAGCTCATTCTTCAGACTCATTACTTGTCGAATGTTTCTAACTGAGAAGAAGTTAGTTAGGGCATCATACATCTTCTTAGATGAGTCAAGATGAGACATGTAGGATATCAAGTGGATTTTTTCATAGTCCACTATCATACTCATAGCATTGATGTCATTTTCGTTGAACTTCTCCATAACTTCAACGTTCTGAGGTTCCTTCTCTTTTCCTTCTTCAAACTGTGGTTCCACAATCTTTCCTTTCACGGTATCTAACACTTTATTCTTGGCAAGGATGAGATCGATCCTTGTTTTCCATTCTCTGAAGTTAGAAGCCCCTTCTAATTTGTTTTCTGACTTCATAGAGTAAATCATGACTATTTTGACTTTCTCAACCTTTGACTTTGACCAAAAAATCAAACTTGATGTCTTAGCTTGCTGAGAGTACCAGGAGGTGTGCTAGGTTAGGGCACACTAGGCTATCCATAAATTAGGTCAATCTCTTCATGTAAGATGCTTTAACAAGAGGGTTATGGTTTCGTTGCTGCAACAAAAACTTTGATTGCAACTGCAAATGTAACTGAGAAAATCTTCCCAATCTATCTTCCAACGGTTAAACTGTTCGAAGATAGTGTGGGCCCATAACCTGTTAGAAAAAATAGGTGTGCTCGTTTCACCATAGGAAATATAGCAATATTGTCACCCAACCATAGGCCGGAGCCACCCTGAGCACCTTAACCTTGATAGAGAATAATTCTGAAAGAAAACCCTAGGCCTAATAGCTAATCAAGGTAGAGTATCACTCTCCAGAGCTAGCGTACCAAGCAAAAATTCCAAACCATAACCAAGAGAAAGTCCAAGCCTAAAACCAAAAATACAAGTTGTAGTAGTTGCAACTGCAACTACTCTCCAAACTTGCGTACTTACTAAATTTCTGTAGTTGTGAGTTGTGTGTGTCCAAATGAGCTCTGCTATCCTGTATTTATACTGCTCTTTCTTAGCTTTATGGGCTGACTTCTCTTTTTGGAGGCTAAAAACTCAATATTAATTATTTTCTTTAGTCGACTTGTCTTCTAAGGTTATGTCCAATGCTTTAGGGTTTCTTCTTGCTTCTCAAAATATTCTAGTCTTGTCAGGGTTACACATGGAGGTTCAATTCCTCCAGTAGCTACCATAATATTAACGATAGGAAGATGAAGTGTAGAGCAGTGGTGCGTGTATAAGAGGAAGAGATGGTGCACATAGCAATAATGCTTTGTTAGGAGAGGAAGATAGCGTGCAAAGTGGTAGTGCATAGATAAGACGGGAAGATAAAGTGCAGATGTGTGGTGCACAGATAGGACAAGAAGATAGAGACAAGTGTGTTGGTGTGTCTGAAGAAGAGGAAAACGGAGGCTCCCCTAGTGGTGGGGGAGACTAATTGGTTAGCAATCTTAGGTTGGAGGTTCATGATCATCTGAGCTTGTATCCATTGGGATAGGTGAATAAGGATCTAGAGATCAAAGTCACTAAACAGTGTAAGTGTAGATTTTATTGATGAAGTGGAGTTAGATGTAGTACCCCTTAGCATGTGTGTTGTAGTGTTTGGAAGCACCTACATGTATATGAAGGATGTGATCTTCGTGTAGAAAATAAATCGATACCATCTTATCAAGGATGGGAAGTCTAGCATCATCAATGGACACAAAAGGTAAATCGAAGATCTCTCTTGTTAGTGCCAATTAAGCCAAAAAATTGATCAGTTCTAGTAAGAAATATGTATTGATTTTCTTAAGAGAGAATCAACCAGGGGACGAATTGGTAAGAGTAAAGGCATCCCTAGAGGGATGTACCAAAATGTAGAAATAACAATTGGAGGAGTTGGTGCAGGCATACAAAGGAGTGTTCTAGGAGCCTAAAGGGTTTCCACCTAAGAGGGAAGTGGAGCACCATATACAGTTGTTGCCCAACTCCCCATTACCAAATATTGGGTTGTAGAGACAATCTATTTCAGAAGCAAACAAAGTGAAGAAATAGTTGCAAAAGTTTTGGGGCAAGGATAAATTTGACCAAGCACCTCACCTTGTGAGTCACCTATCATCATAATACCCAAGAAGGATGCAACTTGGTGAATGTGTATATGGAGCTTTGAACACGATCACACTCAATAATCAGTACCCTCTACCCAGGATCGATGATTTGTTAAACTAGTTGCAACATGCCAAGTACTTCACTAAGTTGGATCTCAAATCGGGATATCACCAGGTACGTGTTAAAGAAGAATACACCTAGAAGACTACCTTCAAGACAAGGCAAGGTATGTATGAATGGTTGGTCATGCCTTTTGGTTTATGTAATGTATCGACTACATTTATGTGACTGGTGAATGATGTATTACATCCTATTTGGATTCATTTGTAATAGTGTAGTTGGATGACATATTGGTTTATAGCTCTACTTGGGAAGAACACATCTTGCATCTTATATAGGTGTTAGAGAATTTGAAAAAACATCAGTTATTAGCTAACCTTAAGAAATGTGAGTTTTCTTAGCAGTCATTGGTGTATTTAGGGTATGTGATCGGTGAAGGGGAACTTAAGATAGATCATACGAAGATGAAGGCCATCTTCAAGTGGTAGATTCCTACCAATGTCAATGAAGGTAGGAGCTTTTTTGGGCAGAACAATACCTACGAAAGTTCATAGCCTTCGTTTCAATGGTAGCTTCACCACTCCAAGCCATAACATCTTATGGTAAGAGTTTCCAGTGGGAAAAAAATCAACATAAATCTTTCGACGAACTTAAACATAAGATCAATCAAGCACTAGTTCCCACATGGCCTAACTTGTAGAATCCCTTTGAAGTGGAGATGGGTGCAAGTGGATATGTTATGGGAGTGGTCTTGATGCAAGGAGATAAGTTGGTATTCTATCATTCTAAGATGTTTCATGGAGAATATTTGAACTACCCTACATATGATAAGGAAATATATACCTTGGTTCAAGCTGTCAAGAAACATAAGCATTATCTAATGGGGAAAGAAACCATTATCTACACTGACCACTAGCTACTACAGTATTTGTAGGCCCAAATTAAGCTACAACAAATCAGACAATTCAAGTGGATGGGGATTTTGCAACAATTTCATCTAGTCATCAAATATAAGAAAGGCAACCCTAACAAGTTGGAAAACATGCTTTTAAGGCCATCCATGTCCAAGATTACAACTTTGGAAACTCTTATGCACATGGATCCTTTTACCCATGATACATACACAAAAGATGAAGACTTCAAAGAGGTCTTTCAACAGCTACAGGGCCATCTTCATGTAGAAGAAGGTGATGGTAAGGATGACTACCATCTCTAGAACGGGTTTCTCTACAAGCTAGAGAAGTTATGTGTCCCTAAAGGTGAAAGATTGCAACTTATCAGAGAGGCTCACACCTACAAGTTTGAAAGACATTTTGGTCTTGGGAAGATTGTTTCCAATTTACAAAGGTATGTGTATTGTCCTAGAATGCAAGAAGATGTATCTCGATATATTAGAGGATGCATGCTTTGTTGTACTAACAATTCCAATAATAGAAAGCAAGGTCTATACCATCACTTACATGTACCCACTTTACCTTGGGAAAGAATTTCAATGGAGTTTTTGGGTGGTTTTCCCACAACCAAGAAGGAACATGGCTATCTTTTATGGTAGTTGCTAGGTTCAACAAGATGTGCATTCTTATTCCTTGTAAGAAGACCATCAAAGACAAGAAACAACTAACATGTTCTTTGAATAGGTCCGGGTGAACTTTGGGATATGTTGACGTGGCCTGTGTGTCCTTGATCAACAGTAGGGGTTACCCCTGGTGAGATGTCCCAATCAGACATCACACCATTTGGAATAGGGAACCCATCTGGATTTTGGCCCGACAACCATTTCTAGTTTGGGGTTTACCAGTTGCAGCCTAGTCCATCGATGATGGTTCCTAATCTAAGGAATGAAATGCAACTAATCTAAGATGCATGTGTATGGATGAAATGAAGGTAACCAAAAATAAAACATAAAACCAAACATGATCCTATCAATGGCCCAGGAAATAGGGTACGTAGAGCAGAGACAAGAATACGAATAAATAACTGCAAACCCATAATAGTCTAGCATTTAAACAATCACTTACAGTCTTATGTTCATAGATTCAAAAAAATATTTCCTAAAGAATAGAAATAAGAATGCAACAATCACACATAAGAATAATCTATAATATGAAAAACATTCTTACACATCCCCAGTGTTGAGTAAAATGTAGCAGAATAGTCCACACACATGCAACACAAGACTCAAAGTTCTCCCAAAAATAGCTTGGCCAAGCATGATTCTCCTCATTAAAAGTTTCAACAATAGTACATAAAAGCTCAAATAGCCAAAAGCCCCTTCTTCATACGATGGTATTCCTTTTATAAAATAAGAAATACCTTTCACATTCTTTAACTGCCAATAGTTTTGAATTATTTCTTTTGTCTTATCCTACAATTAAGAGTGCCTCCATGTATTTGCTAACGGATATACAAACTTTAAGCATATTCTCGAGTAGTCAATCTCTCTCTATAGGTTGTTCATGAGTCATAATTCCCGAAAATGTCTTTGACCCTATACATATATATTAATTTATTTTTATCAAACTTATTGGGAATTTATGTTGTCCACCCAGCAAAAAGGAGTCTACCAACATGTTCTTCACTATCCCAACTTTCCAAAGAGCCATTTTATGCTTGATTTGACCACTTGGAGCTTGAGATATAGTATTATATGAATTCAACACTCAACAACCATCAATTTGTTTTTTCGATTAAATCTCCACCGTTGATCTGTCGGCTCAGATATTAATCCCACATGCATCAGGGAGTTTGATTATGGAGGGTTTATATTGTCAAATCTCTCCCATGTAACTCGTATTCAGATTTAGGAAAGGTATAAAGTGTCTGACCTATTATCACAAAATTTGTACTTTTGCAAATCCCTCCACAAGATCCCAATCTCGTGTAACAATTTGAAGTTTCTACAACTGTCACCTAAGTAGATACTTCCATAGTTTTAGTGATGGAAGAAGGTCCAACATAAGGGAGGCTTCCTCGATGACCTCAAGGGATCAAATAACAAGATTAGTCAAGCCTACAACCCCCTATATTCCTCACCTTAATGTTGGGTCTAGGTCTAGGAGAGAAAAGGAAGGTAATAAGGTAATTGGTTCACCTGTACAAGACAATAAACAATCCAAAGCATAATATAGACAATTACCAAGTTTTATAACTCATTAATGACCTATTAGATACTATATAAGAAAATAAACCAATTCATGTTGGAAATTACAACAATAAGACAATGTATAACAACAATTAATCTTTTGTAACAACAACAGGAAAAAGTACCCAAAAATATAGCAATTTAGCATATAAATTAAGCCTTCGACGTGTGCAACAACATCCAATTTATAGATCTAAATTATGAGTATCTTTAGCCACCATTCCAAGTAAGTATGCAACAATTAAGTTAGACCCTAATGGTTGTAACAAACTTTTATATTATCAACAATAAATATCATTGGTTTTCTAGAGTTAGAGTTAGCAGAGTTAGTCGATCACTTTAGGAGAGTGAATACTAATTCTAAGAGTGTTTTCACCACAAGGAGGGTTCTAGACTAGTGCCATTGTCTTTCGAGGGATAATGGATTCAAGCATGCAACACATGAAGAAAGACTTATATAATCAAGAATAACGAGGTTCAAACCCTAAGGTGCAAAGCCTCTTGAGCCTTAGCGGTCAAACCTTCAAGAAAACAATTTCTAGGGTACAAAGCCTCTTGGGCCCTAGATGTTGTTTTCCCTCTTCTAGATGACCTAGGTCAAGGATCAAATGACTAAGATAAAAACCTTAAGGTGCAAAGCCTCTTGGGCCTCAAGACTTTGAATCTTAGTAAGAGACTAGGTCTCTTAATGCCTTCACTAATCTTGGACAAATAAAAGTATTAAAGGAGAGAAAGACTTATGTCTCCTTCCTAGGGTTTTGCTAGGACAAAGTAACATGCAACAAGATATCAATTAACAATTATATCGTGAGAAAACACATAAAATTAAAGCAAATCACTTACTTATGTAAGTTGTTATGCCAAGAGAAACCATAGTTGCAAAAAGATATCATCCAAGAAAGTAAAGAATCCACAAAAAGATCCTCCTCAAAGAGTAGCGCACTAGCTCCAAGAGACAAAGAGAGAGAAGAGCGAACTTTTCTAGAGTTCTCCACCCACAAATGTGAGAGGAAGCGATGATGAAAATTAAATGGAGCACTAGCCTTATTTATAAGGAAACCCTAGCGCTCAATTTGTCCACAAAAGTCAATAATCATGTTACAAGTGGGGCCAACCCCTCAAGTTAGCCTCTACAAATGTCAAAATCATGAAAATAATACAATAATGGTCACACGTGTAGTGACATCATGCCTCCAATGGGCTAGGAGGGCCTCTCCAAGGCCATGTGTCATCGTCTCAAGTCCAAGCATGATGAGAGAATGCCATGCCTCATCTCAAGTAATCACATGGTGTCCAAATGGAAACAAACCCATCATCTCCATCAAACCCTAGCACAATGTCATCATCTAAATGCCCAACATCCAAGGTGTAAGGCGTCCAATTAGGAGAAGGTCATGTGTCATCTCTGAGTGTCCTCCAACCCTCTCCCAATGCAACTTCCTCCATCCAATGCATGATATTCTCTAGGGTGTAGAGCCTAGGGTGTGGGATTTAGGCCAATGTGTGTGCCACCATGACCATATCTATCAAAATCAAGCCCATATGTCCATGATCCAAGGTCCTGAATATGTGGGATCCAATGTATGAATGTGTCAAGCCACTGGGTGACTCAATTCTCTACATCACACGTACCATATCCTGCAATAGAGGCACAACGTCTTGAGTGAAAGCTCGAGGAATCCTTCAAGAGCCATGTCAGGGGAATCCAAATCAAAGCAAAATATGAAATCAAGTAAAGACAATGTTCATAAGATATACTAGTCCTTGAATCAGGAAAAGTGATTTGTTACCTAAGATATAAGCCACATGACACATCAAGTATTCCCTTCAAATTTTGCATTAGCTCAGGAATTTATGTAAGTTGACAAGTTTGAATATGGGAGGACCTTCATCTGACCCTATTAGGTGTGCCAACCAAAACAATGAAAGAAAATACCTAGGTAGATGGATATGTCCAGGGGGAAGTAGTGAAAAAAAAGAACCCTTCAAGAGTAAGTGTGATAGTGGTACATGTTGGGATTACTTCATGGCTTATGGTGGCATTGAGTCCATTTCTATGAGAGCCTTTGTGGAGGGTGTGTTTTCTCTTGAATTACCACTTTATAAGTGTTACATTTTTCCAAACCCCTTAATCTTCCTTTTTACTGTCCTCTTATCATATTTGCAAGTCCCCTTTATAAGGTTTCAAGCTATAGCATCAGTGCTTGGGATTGGGGTGAACGTGGAAAGGGTAGAGCTCAAGTTTGGACTAGATTTTGAGAGTCCTTTGGTATTATTTATTTCTTTCTTTAACATTATTATTTCTTTATTTTTCTTTTTCTTAGCAACTACAATCTGCCTCTTGGCCTTCAACCCTCTTCTCATGAGAGAATGGACCATGACCCATTACTAAAGTTTAATGCACTATGACAGGCTCTAGGATGAAAAGTGTTAAGTATGGCGGGGAAACAAAGTTTTACCCTTGTGAATCCCCCCCAGTAGTACCCCTTTTCCCTAGGCAGTGATAACACGGGACTAGGGCACAAATGCTGGCCACCAAGGTGAAACAAGGAAACAAACATAACTTCTTGAGCTAGTGATCCATTATCCAACTTCAACCAATGATCCTCATTCACATGCCTAGTATATTAAGCACAATAATTCACATGAAAGAAGGACCAACGTACCTCATGGCGACGTTGGTTTACCATCTCCCATACACTGAGTTGACTAGATGTGATGACCTTGGTTGATCTGAAGTAGAAGAGGAAATATAAGGGGGGATGTTGGGCTTCTATCTATGGACATGTTGATCATCATCATGGTTAAGATAATTGTTTGCGTTTTGGGCCGAGACATGATCTCCTCTAGTTACCCCTAGGCATGGGGGGGTAACAGAGCCCACATCAGAATTTTGACCACACCTACAAATAAAGTAACCCTGGATTAAAATAATTAAACCATAATTAAAATAATATAATTATAAATCTAAAATCCTCATGTTCAATAGACTTTCGGGATGCCAAGCTCGCAGGATTATGTCTACAATATAGGGTAATCTGATAAAGGGGGGCTCAATAGACCTTCAAGCTTTGGCTTTCGGAAAATTCGTAAGACATGATAAAGTAGCACTTGGTAGGAAGAACATGATAGGATTTGTCTGACAAGCCTTCAACTTTTGGATCGTGAGAAGATCGCTAAAACACAACATTGACATTCCGAAAGGGAGAGACCACAAAGGTGAGCATGATGGAATTGTAGATTCTAGATGTCATGTAGAACAAGGCACCATGGAAAACATGTCATATAAACCTAGACTCCATGTAATATAACACCATAGCTAAATAGGGGTTGGTTCACGTTGTAACTCAAGTTTACCTTGCCAAATTGAGGTGTGAATGGTGGAGTTCAATCAGATTGCTTTAAATCTTCAAAAGGACAACTCCATGGTTCTCGGTGGCTCGATGGCCCAACTGGGTTCTATATTGAAATGTGCCATCATCAAGAGTTTCCGGGTGGTCCAGTGTCTCGATTACGTAGTGGTAAGGTTAACAGAACTGTTAGGTAACAATCTTGTTAAAATTTCATCTAGCAAAGTCCATTAATTGGACTAGAGTAAATTCAAAAAGGCACATTTCTATTGTGTCCCAAGGCTCAATGGTCGGTTAACAGAGTGAATAAAGGTTCAAGAGTTCATGTTCACTTGTGTGCAATTAACATAATGGACAAAAGTTCAAGGGTTCATGTTCCCTTGTGTCCAGTTAACAGACACATCAAATGACAAGAATTCAAGGCATAGTCAAGGAAAGTAAAAGGGCATCTGGACTTCTTTCTCATCAAATAATAGCATGGATGTTTTGGGGGTTCCACGACAGGGTTCCTAGGGAATTTGGGGTTTCCATAAAATATCAAAGAATGAAAATTAGTTATGTAATCGTTATAGAGGTTGAACCAGAGGATGATCAAAGTTTTATTTTAACAATACTATGATTTGAATAATTAATCAGAGATTGAGAAGTGTGGATAGAGGAGGTGCATGGATAGAAAAAATCAGGTAAATCAACCTTTATCACTGGGTCTGATATTGAATTTCTTTGGTAATATTTCAAATGAATGTGTGTATGTGAGTTTACAAGGAACTTTTGTAGGAGGACATGAATTAGAAGAAGACAAAATCATAGTAATATAGATAGGCATGCATCTTAGATTGTCATCTCAATGAGAAGAGTCTGAACTGGGGGATATGATGGCATTACGAGCTTCAGATTTTGGGGATAACTGGAAGCAAATTGTAAATCAACTTCCCGATGGGGAAAAACCTGATAAGGTAAGTCCAATGGACCATGCTCGATGGTCAAGATTCCTGATATGGATCCAGGTTCCGAATGTGGGTTGAGGTTCCAATCATGGATCATGGTTCCGACAAAATAAGAAAATACAATAAAATCCAGGCCTTGGAATGGAAATGAACTAAATAGAAAATAATGTAGTGGTGATAAAAGCAAATCCGATTGAGGTTCAAGAAAAACAAGGCTTAATTATGAGTGCTAGAGTCAATGAGAATCAAGATCCGATTAGAGAAATTTTTGGTCAAGAGAATACGATTAAGAGTTTCTCATAGACATTTCAGAGTTGAAGAGGTCATGTAAAGAAATATAGGGTTTCCTAAGGCACACCTGAGGTTTCAATCTCTTTTCATCAATTGATTTCCCATGCTCTTGTGTTTCTGGTGTTATGTGACCAAATACAAATTATCCTTTGTTTCAACATGAGTCTCTTGAAGACTAGAAACAACCTAAGTATCTAGTAAAGAAAGTGACTCCACGACTCTGTTTCTGCAACCAAAAAAGAATAAAATTTGTTGTATAAGGAAGAATATATTGGTTAACAAGTCTATGAAAAAGAGTTGGGTTTGATCAATACTGGGGAAATTAAAAGAATGAATTCCTTAGAAGCAATCATTTATGATCTTGGGCTTTTATGAACCAATTTTTTGTCGTCGTAAACAAATGTTCTGAAAGATGCATGATTTGGATTATTTTGATAACGAAATGAAGACAGATATATGGCAATGAAATATACATAGATATTGTGAGATACACATAAATATTGCAATAAACACAGAGATACAGTAATGCACAATTTTTATTAATGAGAGAATGTACAGAAACTGTAAAATTACAGACTGAATGACTCGCTAGAATGGTGGCAACTCATCTCTGAGAAGAGATGTGATGGCTACACTCATTCGAAAGAAGATGATGATAATTAAAATGAGGCTCTAGAGGCATTTTTAACATGGAGAAAATCCAAAACCCAGACCCCAAAAGATGAAACACCAAAATTCATGTCGGCCCCGATGGGGTAAGTTGGTACGTCAACTTCCCAAGGGCGTAACTTTTGCATACAATCTCCATTCGGGGCACACGATAGCTAGTTTGAAAGGTCTATCCGAGGACTACACATTTTTCCATCACACTCTGTCTAAAGCCTAAAATGTGACTATGGTGGGTCCAAAAAACGTTTTTTAGGTCCTTAAAGTGGCCCCAAAAGTTTAGGACTCGAAATGTTGTAGAAAAATTGCCAAGGTGGAAACCCTTGTTTTGAGCCAGTGGAATAGGTGGGTGGCCATCAATTTCTTTCTGGATCAATCCTCCCCCCTTAGGAAGCAATGGTATCCATTGCGTCAAGTCCCTGAGGAAGCTTTTGCTGAATATGAACTTTGGTGAGCTGCTTTCCTTGGTGAAGAAGCTGCCTTGCTTAACTTGTTGAAGGTTGTTATGAACCAATCTGGCTGCATGATCTACCTGAGTGTGGGAGGACTCTGTTGGTGAAGATTCAACATGAAGAACATGAACGGATTTATCATAACATGATTTGACTGGGTAGTGTGGAGGCACTCTCGTAGGTGTAGTAGGAATAACTTGGTACTCTTCTACAATATTTTTGATCTGCTTTTGTTGGATAGAAGGTTCTTGGGTTGAGGCTACAGTCGTTGTAGTGTCCTTCTCTTCTAACTAGGTGGTGAAGAGGATAAACTCTGCGGTATTAGAGATTACTTTGTGACATTGTTTTGTCGGTACAATAGTCGGAACTACCTCTGGTATCTTGTAGTGCTAACCCTCTAGAGTAATAATGACGCTACATGGTTGAGACTCATAAACAACATGATGCCTCCAAATATATGGTTGGTCTAACAAAAAATCAAAGACTTCTAGTGGGGAAACATCACATAGTAACTCATCCTTGAAGGGGTTGATGTCGTATAAAAGGCGACACTGTTGGCTGACACAAAGATCTCATCCCTGGCGGAGCCATCCGACATTGTATGGCTGCGAGTGTGGGGTTATCGACAAATCTAAATGCCTAACGACCTCTGT
>JASDQU010815464.1:5249-15933 GCA_032191745.1 Picea mariana
CCATACAAGCAAAAGAGACACCCTCGGTGTCACAAGACCTCCAATCCCTCCTTTCTAAACATCAAATAGTATTTTCCACTCCCCAAGGACTCCCTCCTTCCCACGGTGTTCATGATCATTCCATTCCCCTTGTACCCGAAACCCTTCCTCTCAATATCCATTCGTATCACCACCTGATTTCACAAAAAAATGAAATTGAGAAAATGGTCTAGGAACTCCTTAATGCAGGCATTATCTACCCTAGTACAAGCCCTTAATCTTCTCCTATAGTCATGGTCCTAAATAAAGAATGTTCTTGGAGAATGTGTCATGACTTCCGTGCCCTCAACAAACTGACCATTAAAGACAAATTTCCCATTCCTGTCATTGATGATCTCTTGGATGAATTGAGTGGCGCCCAATTCTTTACTAAACTTGATCTTCGCTCAGGCTATCACCAGATATGTATGAAAGAGGCAAACATTCCCAAGACAACCTTTCACACTCATGAGTTCCACTATGAGTTTTTGGTCATGCCCTTTGGTTTGTGTAATGCCCCCTCCACCTTCCAAAGCCTCATGAACCATGTCTTCCATCCATTTATCCATCATTTTATCTTAGTTTTCTTTGATGATATCGTCATCTATATAAAAACCTGGACAGACCATCTTACTCATGTGGATTGAGTTTTCCATCTACTCTCTCAGCACCAACTTTTCCTGAAACAGTCTAAATGTGCTTTTGGTGCCTCAAAAGTAGAATACTTGGGTCATCTGGTTGGAAAGGATGGCGTTAGGGTGGATCTGAAAAAGATTGAAGCTATGAAAGACTAGCCGTACCCAAAGACTCTCAAAAGATTGCGTGGATTTCTGGGCTTAACAGGGTATTATCGCAAGTTTGTTAAGAATTATGGAAAGATTGCAGCACCTCTCACTACTCTCCTTAAAAATAACTCTTTCACTTGGACTCTAGCCACTGCTCAAGATTTCCAAACCTTGAAGATGGCCAAGTGCACCACTCCGGTTCTGGCCCTTCCTGATTTCAAAAAGACCTTTGTGTTGGAATGTGATGCCTCAAGGAAAGGAATTGGTGTTATCCTTATGCAAGAGGGTTGACCTTTGGCCTTCACTAGCAAGCAACTATCTGAAAGGAATCTAGGAAAACCCATCTATGAAAAGGAAATGTTGGATATTCTTCATGCCGTTGATCTATGACGCCCTTATCTCTTGGGGCAACGTTTCCAAACTAAGACAGACCATCAAAGCCTCAAGTACTTTCTAGAATAACGCATTTCCTCCTTGGAGCAACAAAAATGGGTGACTAAGCTCTTTGGATATGATTATGAGATCATTTACAAGAAAGGCAAAGACAATGTGGTGGCGGATGCATTGTCCTGAAAATATGAAGAAGAAGGATCCCTTTTTTCTCTTTCCTTCATTGTACTAGATTGGCTCCAAGCTGTTCGCCAGGAATGGCTACAAGATCCCAAAAGTTTGCATCTAATCCAACAATTGCAGACCAATTCTCCAGCTCCCCCAGGGTACTCTTGGCTCTAGGATGAGCTTCGATACAAAGGCTATTTGTATTTAAGTAAACAATCAAAGCTTAAATCCACGGTACTTTCTGAGCTTCATGCTACACCCATAGTGGGGCACTCCGGGTTCACCAAAACCTATGACAGGGTCAAACGTTCTTTTTTCTAGGATGGTATGAAATAGGATATCCGTAATTTTATCACTAAATGTGATGTGTGTCAATGCAACAAGGGAGAAATAGTGAAATCTCTGGGAACACTACAACTGCTTCCGATTCCACCTGCTATTTGGAAGGATATCTCTATCGACTTTATTACCGGCTTACCCAAATCGGCAAATAAATCAGTCATAATGGTGGTTTTGGATCTCCTTTCCAAGTATGCTCATTTCTGCGCTCTTCAACACCCATTTACTGCATCCATGGTGGCTCAAATTTTCATGGACCAGGTCTTCAAGCTTCATGGCATGCTGCACTCTATTGTTTTTTATCATGACTCAACTTTCACAAGCAATTTTTGGCAAGAACTGTTCAAGCTACAGGGCACCCAANAATGCTTCCAAATCAAGACTGACCATCAAAGCCTCAAGTACTTTCTAGAACAACACATTTCCTCCTAGGAGAAACAAAAATGGGTGACTAAGATCTTTGGTTATGATTATGAGATCATTTATAAGAAGGGAAAAGACAATGTAGTGGCGGATGCACTGTCTCGAAAATATGAAGAAGAAGGATCCCTTTTTTCTCTTTCCTTCATTGTACTCGAATGGCTCCAAGCTGTGAGCCAGGAATGGCTTCAAGATCCCAAAAGTTCGCATCTGATCCAGCAATTACAGACCAAGGCTCTGGATTCTCCAGGGTACTCTTGGCTCCAGGATGAGCTTCGATACAAAGGTAATTTGTATTTAAGTAAACAATCAAAGCTTAAATCCATGGTACTTTCTGAGCTTCATGCTACACCCATAGCAGGGCACTCAGGGTTCACCAAAACATATGACAGAGTCAAAGGTTCTTTTTCTGGGATGGTATGAAACAGGACATCCGTAATTTTGTCTCTGAATGTGAGGTGTGTCAATGCAACAAGGGAGAAACAGTCAAGTCTCTGGGCACACTACAACCGCTTCTGATTCCACTGACTATTTGGAAAGATATCTCTATGGACTTTATTATCGGTTTACCCAAATCAAGGAATAAATCAGTCATAATGGTGGTTGTGGATCGCCTTTCCAAGTATTCTCATTTCTGTGCTCTTCAACACCCATTTACTGCATCCATGGTGGATCAACTTTTCATGGACCAAGTCTTCAAGATTCATGGCATGCCGCACTCTATTGTTTCTGATTGTGACCCAACTTTCACAAGCAATTTTTGGCAGGAACTATTTAAGCTCCAAGGCACCCAATTGCATCTCAGCACAGCTTATCATCCCCATATTGATGGTCAAACAGAAGTTGTCAACAAGTGTTTGGAAACATATATGAGGTGTTTTGCCTATGAAAAGCTACATTAGTGGGCTCAATGGCTACCCCTAGCCAAATGGTGGTACACCACTTCCTACCATACAGCTACTCGCATGACTTATTTTGAAGCAGTATATGAACATAAGACACCTTTAGTTCTCTCATACTTACTGGGTACCTCGAAGGTCCAAGCGGTTGACCAAACACTTACAGTTCAAGCGGATATTCTTCATACCCTTAAAGAGAACTTGGTCATGGTACAAAATCGCATGAAGCAACAAGCAGATCAAGGTCACTCTAAACGTCAATTTGCAGAAGGGGATCAGGTGTTTCTGCAACTGCAACCATACAAGCAAAATTCCCTCAAGGTCGAGCATTGTCAGAAGCTAGCGCCCAAATTTTATGGTCCTTATATAGTTCTCAAGCGTGTGGGACAAGTCACATATCAGTTAGCTCTACCCAATCAGTCGAAGCTACATCCAGTTTTTCATGTTTCACGCTTAAAGAAGGTGATTGGAACTAGGTGCCAAATTCAACCCAAACTGCATGAGTTAGCTAAAGAAGGATCCATTTGGCTATAGCCAGAAGTAGTTTTGGACCAACGTGAGCGTTGCCTACATCAGAGAACCATCAAGGAAGTGCTAGTCCAGTGGAAAGATATGAATCCAGTAGATGCCACTTGGGAACCAGCTACCATTCTGCAGCAGTTTCCACATCTCAAGCCTTGAGGACAAGGTTGTTTTTAAGGGGGCAGACATGTTAGGGTCCTAACCCACACATAGGTAGATCAATGTATTCAGATGTAATAAAGGTCAATATTAATAAGACTTTTCAATAAAATAGAATAAGGCGGATGTAAGAAGACCTAATAGAAGCTTCCTCTTCTAGAAGGATCTTCCTCTAGATGCTTCTCTTGATAGAAATATTTAGTATAAATAAGGTTCGAGGCTATGAAAACCCTAGCTTGGATATTATTGTAACAGAGCGCTACTTGATTGGAGGTTGGCCCCTCAAAAAGGCCTGTGAACATTGTTTTCTGAATCAAAGTGTTATTTCTGTTGTTGTTCTTATATCATTTCTATGTTATTGTGGAGATTATGTTGGATATATTATTGTTATTCTTCCATTTCTAGCATTTTATTTCTGTTTTTCATATTTATTATATCTGGTATCTTGTAGAATATCACTCATCAGATCCACTGAAATGGGATCTCCAAAAAATTTAGGGAGAAAATATCTATTAAGGATTTTAGGGAGGAAATATCCTTCAAGTATTTTAAGGAGGAAATATTTCAACCATCCATGAAATCCTCAACCTCCCCTAAAAAATAGAAAACCAAATGTGAGGTGGATTTTCACACTAAATTAATTTCCTTTTCATGAATATTAATAATAATTCATGTGCACATAGCATTTTGACCTTCATATAACATATTTCACTTCCACATTGACTAGGTATTGCGACATGTGTTATTTCATTGTGTTGAGGTGTATGTGACACTTAGCAAGGTACATATGACACTTTTACGACACTTGTGACACTTAGGGTGAGGCACCTAGGTGTGGAAATTTGATGTGTAATACTTAGGAGCTGGGAGATCCAATTGAGGGATGACTTTCTAACCATTTTATGAATCTCCTTTATTGGGGTTGATTTGTTTTTCTTGGGAGTAGGGATTGGACCAAGGATATAAAAGTCTCAATGTTTGAGTTGATCATGTCTCCCATTATTCCTAAAAGATTAAAACAAACTTATGGTCCCTCTCACTCATTGATCCACAAGGAATACTCATTTTATCTACCCCTTAATGGTTGGCTCAACTTCAACTATGTTGATGTTTAAGGTAAACCCTAGTTGTAAAGGAGTATTCCTCTCATCCACATGATGAAATTCAATCCATCACAAATTTATGACTCGATAATTACCACGTGGACAGAAAGAACATATAAAGTACCATAATCACACAACAATTAAAATCGCCATGGTTTTTTGGATCTCTAGAGAATTAAACATATTACAAACTCAAAAAGTATCTCAATAATCCCTCTCTTCTCTACCAAAGAACTCCTCCATTTTTGTGCAAATTTTATAAACATAATTAGCTTATTAGGAGTAGCCAGAAGGCTATGCATCCTCAATGTTTTAGCTCTATAACCCTAGTGCTCTTCCTCTCCATTGTATTTTTTTTTTCATGTGCATGGTTTCTTTGTCATTTAACTTTATTTTTCTTTAATTTCTAATTATGTTGTGCTTTCATTGGAAATGTAGAACTTTAAAGGAAAGAAGTAGTGTATTGAATGAGTGTGGGATCCTTCACACTATGAATCAAATCCTTTGACCTCATCATTGACTTCATAGCCTTGGGGTTCTCTTCCATAACTAACCTTTTAATTTTGATGCGTTTTCTTCATTGAGATAAACCATTAAACTCATTTAATGTTTGTTACGAATCCATTTTAAATCAATATACCTTATATTATAATAGATATCACGAACTTTTTAATAATAATTTTTTAAAATATATTTTCTATTAAATCTTTAATAAAATACTATGAAATATGATACTAATCAACTAAATTGTTATAACACGATAATTAATAACCTTAATACTTTCATGATACATTATTCTATAATAAATATCACAAAGCTTTTGAATATACAATGATGTTAATGTTAGTTATGTTTACATACTTATATTTTAAAATCATTCTTTCTTATATGTAAATTTCCAATCAAGTCAATGCCAACAATGAATCAATGATGAAAACAAATTTTCACTCTTTAGTATTGGATTCTTAATAACTCTTATACTTACATATTCGTTGTATTTAAGGGACTTCTACCCTTCTACATTTCATTGATTCTAGTTTCCTTCTCATTTAAGTATCCCTCCACACAAAAAAACACTAATGTAGAGTATAAAAATGGAATGACAAATGAAATCTATGTTGAAATTAGTAAAACATATTGAAATTAGTAAAACATATTATTATATTATAGTTTCTCAACTCTTTTGATTTCCAAGATTTGAAACTCTTAGTTTATGCAATGTCCCCAAATAGAATTGTGTTAGTTTTACTAACTAAGGTAGTTTTGGTTATATTTTTTATATGTTATTAAATGGATTGAGGCCTTTCCACAAACATATTGCACATAATCCATAGATAGGAATTTTGACAAACATGTTTCATATACCAATAATTAGAAGAGATGTAATAATCCCATAAACCTCTATTGAAGACAATGACGATCCACCCCAACAACACCTATTGTAATAATTCAGACGTACGTACCCAAAACAACTTTGCAACTTAGATCGCAAAGGGCCTCGTGGGACACAATTAAACATCTAGCGGGACCTCACATGAAGAGTTTTTGCAACCAACGAGGGCCTCACAAGATACAATATACTCAACCCATGGGGTTGTCCTGTACTACGATTTCTCAAAAACCCTCCTCGTACCTACAAATTCTAAGTATGGCGTCATTTGAAAGATTCATCAACCTCCTCTGCAAGATGGTATATTTAGAAGTGTAGCTCGAATGGAAATTCTAGATGGATTCCCCTCTTGTCTAGGCTCTAATGGAAATCTTGGATGGATTCCCCTCTTGTCTAGATATGGTGGATATTGCACCACCGAAACCAAACCAATAGTGGAATGGTTTTTCTAAACCCTAACGAAACAATGGATCCAAGAGAATTTCCAAAATGAGAGATCAAATAATAATGCCAAAGTGAGACTCTACACCTCCTTTTATCCTTTCTCCATGTATTTAGAACTTTCCCTTTTTTGACCAAATCAAATCTAACCCTTATCCCATTTTTTACTAAATGAAATATGACTCTTATTTGTTAGAAAATAATAGGTGTGCTTGTTTTCATCATAGACAATATAGCAATGTTGTCACCCAACCATAGGTCGAAGCCACCCCCGAGCACCTTAACCTTGACATAGATAATAATTAAGGAAGAAAAGCATAGGTCCAATAGCCAATCAAAGTAGCATACCACTCTCCATAACTAGTGTACCAAGAAGAAATTCCAAACCATAACCAAGAGAAAGTCCAAGCCTAAAATTGAAAATACTAGTTGCAGTAGCTGCATCTGCAAATACTCTCCAAACTTGTGCACAACTAAATTTATGTAGTTGCGAGTGAGAGAGTTTCAAATGAGCTCGAGCGCCCTCTTATTGATATTGCTCCTTCTTAGTTGTCTGGACCAAATTCTCTTTCTGGAGACCAAAAACTCAATATTAATTATTCTCTTTAGCCGACAAACTATCTCATGATTAAATCACGAGCACCATCATCACTGTATCTCGAATCCATACTCCATTTGAGTAATTAGGAATGATGTTGAATAAGTCACTCACTCCACAGGGTGATACAAGAACCATTCTTCTAATCCGGACATAAGTCCTAGAAGAATAATTGTTCTAATAGATGTTGGAAGCCACGCCATGGGATACACGGACTATTCTTCTAATCTGGACATACATCCTCTATGAATAATTGTACTAGACCATTTTCTGCCTAGAGAATGTCTATCCACCAGCACACTGACTATCCATCTAGTTGGTAATCATTTCCAACACTAATGATAGTATTCATGGCAATCTTAACAATGCCATTCAATAGAACACAACTATGTCTATCCATAGTAGTATAGAACTACTATCCAATGGTACACCATCACATCAAGTAGCACACGACTACTTAACCAGTGACACATAGTCACAACCAGTGGAACACATCAACCACAATGGCATATAACTATTGTCCAGATACATATAGTCTCCACAGTAATCATATCATCCAATATCAACCTGCATAACAATATCATGATACAAACTGAGTCATCTAGGCCATTCTTCCACTGACATCTGTGAGATCTAGAAGAGCATCTTCCCTCAGGAGGTAAAACATTAGCCATGGGATATCTGGACTATTCTTCTCAAGCATAGAAGAATAATTGTCCCTGATTTATGATCCTAGACCATTCACCTAACTAGGCCATTCCTTCGACACTAATCATAGTGCAACCTAGAGAGAATGAGTATGCCCTAGGGAATGCCTATCCTTGATTGTTGAACCTGGACCATTCACCTAACTGGGCCATTCCTCTGGCACTAATCATAGTGCAACCTGGAGAGAATGATTATGCCTTAGGGAATGATTATCCATACCATTTCCTAAGGAAATGACTCTCCTGCACCAACCTCCAAAATGGACCATTCTTCAAAACCACTCACAGCTATGAACTTCGAAAGAATGATTGCTCGACGAGGCAGACCATTCTACTTGACCACGTATTAGAGTGACTGCCAAAAAGAATGACTATCCTAGACTATTCCCCCACACTGGCCACAAGGGGAATCATTGTCCATGGTACATTAACAATCTATTGAACCATTTTCATTACAAAAATGATTGTCCAATCTGGAACATTTTCTGAACTGGAAAATGCCTGTCCGTCAGAAATCTCAAACCACTTTCCAAACTGGAAAGAAACTGCTCATCTTGAACCATTTTTTGAACTGAAAAATGATTGTCCATAAATCAATAACATAGCAGTTCTCCCTCCAAACCTAGGAGTAATCTATTCATTTTTCAATAAGGAAGTCATCTCCACGAGCCTCAGCTCGTCTCTTAAGAACAAAAACTTTTCATCTTGGACAGAGGCTTTACCAAAATATCTATTATCTACTCATCTGTGGAGATATATTGGAGAACCACTTCTTTCTTTTGGACTCAATGTACTTCAATCTGTCATGGAGGACTGGTTTTCTTTGAAGACTTCATATAACTATAATATTTACAATATATCATGGTCGAATTCACTACTTTTGTTTTCTTCTAGCTCATGACATCATGGAAAATATAAAAGTGAAACATATCCAAGTAGCATTTCTTGTGTCATCATGAGAGTTTGCCAATGATTATCAATCCATCAACCCAGACTTCTGAGTAACCATTATGATACACTATTTCTGTCATAGAAGGTTTTCACCACGCTTCGGTTGTATATGAGATACTCTACATCAAGTTGTTTGAATCCATACAAGGTCTTCGTATATATGCATACATGGGTCTCTTTCTGGCATACGATTCTTTCTCACTTTCTTTATTGGAAAGAACAATATTTTACATTAAGTTCCAATCCATGGATACTGCAAGCGATACATTTGGTTTACTGGAACAAGTTGTTGTCATAGTCTTTTCCCTCCTTCTGAAAGAACCTATGACTCTTGCAATGCTTCCATTCATAAGTCTTTTTCACATTTTCTTACATACATTGTTCGTTATCATAACTTTCATTTCTTCTACTCGACTTCTAGTGCATTGAAACCAAGATGGCAGTCTTGTGATTCTAGGTATAATAACTGTTTTTTCTTGGATTTTCTTTCTTTCATGGAATATTCATGTTCTTCCTCATGTCTATCTTTAGCTCTTAGGTCCATGGGGTCTTCTATAGATTCCATGCCCTGAAGATTCCAACTTCTTCCTTTCATCATAGGATCGTGGATGTAGATGCACAACTAAGGATACTTTAAGGCTTATTTTTAAAGAAGAATTCTTCTAGAATCAAAATGAACATGTGATTCTTATCATGGCTTCTACTTTCAATGGGAACATGGATAGATACTTCATAATGCTCAATGGATCATATTATTTAGGATTAGCTCCCTCCTAATCCTTCCTTCATGATCTTCTTTTGGAATTATGTAATCAACTCCCTCCATCTAAGATAGTCCATGCTTCTGTCTGCATTCTTATTTCCTTCTATAAGGTGTCACAAGTCTTTTTCTAATTTCCTCTTGATTGTTAGTTTCTTTCTGTTTTGACTTCTTCTGGGTCTCTTCAAGTTTGATTCTGATTTGGGCTTATCTGGCAATTGTTACTTATATAATAGCTTCCATAGGAATTGTTACCAAAGATTGTCAACATACTTCATCTTTTCATGTGTATTGTAGAAATCCTTGTCTTGTTATTATTCCATAGGTATTGTTTCACTTGAACATATTACCTTCTCAGAAATAGATATACATGATATGTACAGAAACTATGTAAACATGGTATGTACAAGAACTTTGAAGAATATTGATACCTTGACTTAGAAGAAGAAGTATGTTTTATCTTGCTTGGCCTTTTTTGAGGGTTCCCTTTCTTCGGCAACTGATGCTTCATATGTTTCCCTCATTTTATTTAAATCAAGAAAGTGGATCTAGTAGTGACCATATTTTTGACAGTTGAAGTATTGTATCTTTGACATATCCTTTTCTTGATTTGGTTTCTTCCTCAAGCCAAACTTCTTCTTATTCCTGAAATTCTTGAACTTTGTTGTGAAGGCTTGATCTTCATATTTATTTTGGAATTTCTCTTTTGTGTTAATCCTTGATTCTTCTTGTGCATAGCAAGTCCAAAGTTATTCAAATGTGGGATATTCCTTTCTTGTGTTCATGCTTGCGGAAAATGCATCCCATGTCTTGGGAAGGTCATTGAGTACTATATTTACCAGTGCCTTTTCTGAAATGATGTAACACCCTGTTTCCCCCAGATTGTAAATATAACTGAACTGGCCAAGGACTATGGAAAAACTCATAAGTATGAATATGTGTTGTAAATGGACCTGCAGGAAGAGGTCAATGAATGTAAATGATAGTTTGAATTTATTGCAGAACTGCTGAGAGGGGATGTGCGGAAAAGAGAC
>JASDQU010815464.1:38612-57248 GCA_032191745.1 Picea mariana
GATATAAAATTTGTGCACACTGAATATGGGTGTGTTGTGTGTGCTCTTGGCATTGTGTGTGTAGATAATGTGCGCATGATGGATAGGGGTGTATAACACAGAATTGGTTTACATCATTACATGGGAGATTTGAAAGAAAGAAAAGGAGAGAAAAGAGGAGGAAAATTCTTGGACAGAGGAGCCCAAATATTCACCCAGAAATTTGAATTAGGTTGTTAAATTCACCAGTAATATGAAGAAAGGATTTTGATGCACTTATGGAACAAAATGTGCATAGTATTTATGGTTCTTATAAAATTATTTGGTCTAACAAATCTCGTTGCCTACACATTTTGCAGAGTTAACAACAAGTTGACTAGTATAGGATCAATGTAGAAAACAAAGGCATGGAAGATGCACAAAGAACGTGTGAGCATGAAGATGAGGTCAAAAGAATTAATGACAATATAGGTGATGAGGGTATAGATTCAAATGGACATGGATAATGCAAGGAAGAAAGCATGAATTTGGTGAAGACCATAAAAAGTTTTCAAAAGGACGTCCAAAGTTACAAAGTTGATAATGATAGGCTTATGAAAGCCGAGAAACAAGATGGATTCAAAATCAAGTTTCTATAGAGAGTGGAAGGAATTGAGAAAAATATGGATAAGGATATCGAGTCAAGTAAAGCAAGGAGACATGGGTCTCATGATGAGAGAATAAAAATAAGAAGTGTTGACAGGAGTCACCATCACTCTCCAAGACATTCAACTAGGAGAGCGTACAATAGTTCAAGCCCATCTCTTGTCAAGAAGCATAAAAGGAGGTATCAGGTGGATAATATACAAGGAGAAATGAATAAGATTAAGCCTCTTACTTTTGATAGTGAGAACAAGAAGGATGAGGATGTGGAGACCTTGTTGTTGGGAATGAGGAAATACTTTCAGTTACATAATTACTCTTCATAGGCAGAAGGGAGAATTGTGATTTAGCAACTCAAGGGAAAAGCATCAATGTGGTGGGACTAGTTTGTGCAAGTACAACACATTTATGAGAGAAAGGTTACCTGGAGAGAGTTCAAGAGATATTTTCAAAAGAAATACTTAACCAATCATTACTATGATAGGAAAATGGAGTTATTTGAACTCAAGCTTGGAAGTATGACCATAGATGAGTATGAGAGGATATTTTTAGATCTATTGAAGTATGTTTCTTTCATCAAGGATGAACAAGTTAAGATTCATAGTTACTTGAGTGGGCTTCCATCATTTATCAGTGATAAGATACAATATGATGATCCCAATACATTGGAGGAAACTATAAGGAGAGTAAGTGTCTCTATGATCAACATAGAGGAAGACCCACTTACCAAAAGGATTGGGAAGAAAAGAAGAAGGGAAAGATGGATCAAAGGAAGAAGGGGACTAAGCCACCATTCTTCAGAAATAATTTTCAAGGAAAACCAACTCCCAAGGAGCCCAAAATGATAGAGGCATTGGGGAAAAGACCAAGGCAACAACCAATGAAGTGTTGGGGTTGTCAGGGAGACCATATGTACAGATATTTCCCTCACATAGGTGAGAAAGTGAGGTATTTTCACAATGTACAACAATATGATACAGTTGAGGACATGAGAAGAAATGTACCTAGGATCTATGCATCCCTGGATAACAAGCAAGCTAAGTTTCAGTCACATACGATTGAAGTGGAAGGTGATATCAACTACCAATCCATTGTTATTTTAATTGATTCAGGAGCTATTCATAGTTATATAGATCCTAATATGGTGGAAATATTTAAATTTTCAAAATGAAAGCTTGGGGAACCTTGGTTGGTACAACTAGCTATAGGAGAAAAAATGAAAATTAATGAGATGGTTAAGGCATGTCCAATGGAAATGAATGGACTGAGCACATAGACATATTTGAATATTATACCTTTGGGATCATATGATTTCCTAATCGGTATGGATTGGCTGGACATCCATCATGTTGTCCTACACTGTTATAATAAGGATTTTTCTTGCTTGGATTAAGAAGGGAACTTGAAAACAGTATAGGGTATTCCAAGGGTTGTAAATATTAGAGAAGTTTCATCCTTGCAGCTAAAGAGAATTTTTAGGAAATGATGTCAAGTATTTGCAGTGCATATGGAGGAGGCACTTAAGGATAAAGTGTCAAATATTGAAGATTGTGTAGTTTTAAAGGAGTTTCAAAATGTATTTAGAGAAATATCAGGGTTTCCATCCAAGAGAGATAATGATTTCTCTTTAAATATAATTCCTAGAGAATCCCAAGTATCCAATACTCCTTATAGGAAGAGTACACCATAACTGAAAGAATTGCAAATGAAACTTGAAGAGATTTTGAAGAAGGGGCATATATGCCCAAGTGTATCACCTCGGCCTACCCCAGTATTATTTCTGAAAAAAAGGGTGGAATGTTGAGACTTTGAATTGACTTTAGGCAGTGGAATAAGGTAACAGTGAGGAACAAGTATCCTTTACTAAGGATAGATGACCTCTTTGACCAACTAAAGGATGAAAAATTATTCTCTAATATTTCCCTTAGATAAGGATATCATGAGGTATGAATTAAAGAGGAAGACATCAGCAAGAAAACCTTCAAGATGAGGTATGGACAATATGAGTTTACAGTGGTGCCATTTGGGTTTTCAAATGCACCAGATGTCTTCATGTGTTTAATTAATGATATTTTCAGGGAATACTTATATAAGTTTGTCATTGTATTTTTGTATGACATACTTATTTACTCAAAGTCTGAAGAAGAACATGAGAATTACTTGAAGATGGTGTTGCAAGTATTGAGAGAACAACTATATGAAAATTTGAACAAGTGCTCATTCTACGAGAGGTAGATTCATTACTTGGGACATATCATTTCATAAGAAGTGATAACAATGGAACTGCAGAAGATAAAATCCATTGAAGGATAGCCAACGCCAAGGAATTTTGCAGAGGTGATATCTTTCATGGGACTTGTAGGGTACTACAGAAGGTTTATTGAAGGATTCTCAAAGATTGCACTCCCAATCACATCCTTACAAAAGAAAGGTGTGAGATTTGAGTGGACTTCTAATTGTAAAAGGATTTTCCAACAATTGAAGAGTTTGTTGGCAAGTGCACCTATTTTGAAATTTTTTGATCTAATGTAGACTTCGTTGTGTGCATTGATGCATGGAAGGAAGTGCTCAATAGAGTCCTTAGTCAAAATGGGCATGTGGTGTGCTACGAATCAAGGAAGTAAAAGAGCATGAAAGGCACTCTGCTACTCATGATTTTGAATTGGAAGCCATAGTTTATGCCTTGAAAATGTGGAGGAACAACCTCATGGGAATAATATTTGAGTTGAGGACAGACCACAATGATTTGAAATATTTTTTTGGACAACCAACATTAAATGCCAGGAAAAGAAGGTGGTTATAATTCCTCAGTGAGTATGACTTTGATATTAAGCATATCAAGGGTAAAGAGAACAAGGTGGTTGATGCACTCAGCAAGAGACTGCGTGAGATGAATGCTACGACCATTAGCATGTACAAATCATATTTGGAGGATAGAATTTCAGAGGTTGCAAAATCAGATCAACAATGTGGAAATAAAGACAAAGATACAACAAGGTATTTTGCAACAGGAAATTGAATATTTAGAGTTAAAAGAGGATGAAGTCGTCATGTAGAGGGATAGAGTTTATGTACCAAATTTTCAAGAGTTGGAAAATATTCTAGTAAAATAAATTCACAATGTACCTTATGATGGGAACCCAGGCTACCAAAAGATAATTGAAGATGTCAAGAAACAATAATTTTGGCCAAGTATGAAGAAATACGTTGTTGATTTTATTGCCAAGTGTTTGGAATGCCAAAAGGTCAAGGTTGAGAACAGACACCCAGCTGGATTTATATAGCCATTATCCATTCATGAGTGGAAATGTGAAGTTTTCACTATAGATTTCATCATGAAGCTACCTAGAACCACCAAGCAGCATGACTCCATCATGGTAGAAGTAGACAAGCTTACTAAAGATTCCCACTTTATTCCAGTAAAATTCATGCACAAGGCAACTAACATTATTGATATTTATATGAGGGAAATTGTTAGGCTTCATGGTGTACCTAAGACAATTGTGTCTGACAGAGATCCCAAGTTCACATCAATTTTTTGGAAGAAATTATTTAAATGATTTGGGACAAATATGATTTTTTATCAAAATCTACCATCCAAATTCAGATGGTAAAACATAAAGGGTAAATCAAGTGATAGAATATATGCTAAGAATGTATGTGATGGAAAAATTGACACAGTGCAAAAAATATTTACATTTGGTTGAGTTTGCGTATAACAATGGGTATCAAGCATCTATAAATATGAGCCCAATTGAGGCACTTTATGGCAGAAAGTGCACCACACCAATGAGTTGGGACAACCCAGTTGACAAAGCAGTGGTTGGGACAAAATTTCCAAGGGAAATGGAAGATCAAATGATGAAAATAAAACAGAATTTAAAGGTTTCTTGGGACAAGAAGAAAAGTTATGTAGATAAATGCAGAACTCACAGAAAATTTAAAGTGGGTGACCACGTGTTTTTGAAAGAGAAATCTAGGAAGAGTTCACTTAAGCTGGGAAATTGTTCAAAGTTGACAGCATGTTATTGTGGGCCCTCTGAAATCCTAGAGAAGATTGGTCATGTTTCATGCATGCTTGTTGTAGTATTCCAAATATAAAATAGTATGCATAACATAAATAATTAGCTATAAATGGCAGAGAAACAATGATATAACCAGAACAATACCAAAATAATACCATAATAACACCAGAAAGAACACTTTGATTACTGAGAGTAATGTTCACTTGCCTCTTTAATGGGGAAACCTCCAGCAGAGTAGAGCTCTATTATAATAATATCCCAGACAATACTTCTCATACCCTCTACTCCTATTTATACTAAATATATCTATCCAAAAGAACAATCTAGAGGAAAATCCTTCTAGAAGCAGAAGCTTCTATTAGGTATTCTTACATTTGACTTATTCTTCCTTATTGTTAGGCCTTATTAATATTGTCCTTTATTACATAGAAATATATTATTATACCTACATGAGGGGTTTGGGAGATTAGGTCCCTAACATGTCCTCCTCCTTAAAAACAACCTTGTCCTCAAGGCTTAAGATGAGGAAATTGTTGTGGAATGGTAGTTGGTTCCCAAGTGGCATCTTCTAGAGTTATATCTTTCCACTGAACTAACACTTCCTTGACGGTGCGTTGACGCAGACAATGCTCACGTTGGTCCAAAATTTCTTGTGGTTGTAACCAAATGGAGCCTTCTTCATCCAAATCGGGAAGGTTGGTTTGAGTTTGGCACTTAGTTCCAATCACCTTCTTTAAGAAGGAAACATGAAAAACATCTTAGAATGATTGGGTAAAGCTAACTGATAAGACACATGTCCCACATGCTTGAGAACGGTATAATGACCATAAAATATGGGCGCCATTTTCTGACAATGGTCAGCCTTGAGGGAATTCTCCATATAAGGTTGTAGTTGAGAAAACACCTGGTCTCCTTATACAAATTGACATTCAGAGTAACCTTGATCTGTGTGTTTCTTCATGCAATTATGTTCCATCACAAAATTCTCTTTGAGGGTACAGAGAATAACCTCTTGAATTGTAAGTGTTTGGTCAACCATCTGGACCTTCGAGACACATGTCAGGTATGAGAGAACTAAAGGTAGATTTTTTCCATATACTGCTTCAAAAGGAATCATGCAGGTAGCTATATGGTAAGAAGTGGTGTACCACCATTCAACTATTGGTAACCATTCAGCCCATTGATTTTTCCTTTTCGATGAAAAATACCTCAAATATGTTTCCAAACACTTGTTGACAACTTTGGTTTGACCATCATTCTGGGGATGATAAGTTGTGCTGAGATGCGATTGGGTGCCTTGTAGATTGAACAATTCTTACCAAAAATTGTTGGTGAAAGTGGGGTCTCAATTAGAAACAATAGAATGAGAAATTCCATGAAGCTTGAAGACCTGATCCATGAAAATTTGAGCCATAGTGGAGGATGTCAATGGGTGTGGAAGAGCACAGAAATGAGCATACTTGGAAATATGATCAACTACCACCGTGATGATTGATTTATTGCTCGATTTAGGTAATCCCATAATAAAATCCATAGAGATATCCCTCCAAATAGCAGGTGGAATCGGAAGCGGTTGTAGTGTGCCAGGAGCTTTGACTGTTTCCCCCTTGTTGCATTGACAAACATCACGTTTTGCCACAAAATTGTGAACATCATGTTCATACCATCCCAGAAAAAATAACGTTTGACCCAGTCATAGGTTTTAGTAAACCTTGAGTGCCTAGTTGTGGGTGTAGCATGAAGCTCAGAAAGTACCATGGATACAAGTTGTGATTGTTTACTTAAATACAAATTCCCTTTTTATCGAAGCTCATCATTGTTACAAGAGTACCCTGGGAAAACTAGAGAATTGGATTACAATTGTTGCATTAGATGTGAAATTTTGGGATCTTGTAGCCATTCCAGGCGAGTAGCTTGGAGCCAATCTGGTACAATTAAGGAGAGGGAAAAAAGGGACCCTTCATCTTCATATTTTATGGAAAGTGCATCAACAACCACATTGTCTTTTCCTTTATTGTAAATGATCTCATAATCATATCCAAAGATCTTAGTCACCCATTTTTGTTGCAATGGGGAGGAAAGGCATTGTTCTAGAAAATACTTGAGGCTTTGATGATCTGTCTTAATTTGGAAGCATTTCCCCAATAGATAAGGGCACCAAAGATCCACTGCATGTAGAATAGCCAACATTTCTTGTTCATATATTTATTTTCCTAGATGTCACTCTAACAGTTGTTTACACGTAAAGTCCAAAGGTCGACCCTCCTACATAAGGATGACTCCAATTCCTCTCCCGGAAACATCACTTTCCAGGACAAAGGTCTTTGTGTAATTAGGAAGGGCTAGGACTCGAGTGGTGCACATGGCCTCCTTCAAGGTTTGAAAGGTATGAGAAACTACAGGAGTCCAAGTGAAATAATTCTTTTTAAGGAGAGCAGTGAGAGGTGCCACAATCTTTCCATAATTCTTAACAAACTTGTGATAATAACCTGTTAAACTCATAAATTCTCACAAGATTTTGAGATTCTTTGGGTGAGGCCAATCCTACATAGCTTCAATCTTTTTAGGACCAATCCTCACACCGGCCTTGCCAACAAGACAACCCAAGTACTCGAATTTTGAGGTGTCAAAAGCACATTTAGATTGTTTGAGGAAAAGTTTGTGTTGAGAGAGTATATGTAGAACTCAATCCACATGAGAAAGATGGGTTGTTCAGGATTTACTATAGATGAGGACATAATCAAAGAAAACTAATACAAAATGATAGAAAAAAGGATGTAATACATGATTCATGAGGCTTTTGAAAGTGGAGGGAACATTACAAAAGCCAAAGGGCATGACCAAAAACTCATAGTGGCCCTCATGAGTTAGAAATGCAGTCTTAGGAATTTATACCTTGTTCATACGTATCTTGTGGTAGCCAGAACAAACATCAAGTTTAGTAAAGAACTAGGCACCACTCAATTCATCCAAGAGATCATCAATGACAGGAATGGGAAATTTGTCTTTAATGGTGAGTTTGTTGAAGGCATGGAAGTCAGGACACATGTGCCAAGAACCTTATTTCTTAAGGACCATGACCACAAGAAAAGAGTAGGGCTCGCACTAGGATGGATAACACCTGCATTGAGCAATTCTTGAACAATTTTCTCAATTTCATTTTTTTGGGAAAAGGGATGATGATAGGGATGAAAATTGGGAGGAAGGATGTTGGGGACAAGGGGAATGGAATGATCATGAACACCATAGGAAGGAGGGAGTCCATGGGGAGTGGAGAAAACAACATGATGTTTGGAGAGGATGGATTGGTGGTCTTGTGACACAAAGGGTGTCTTAGTGGTTTGAATGGCATGGAGTTGTGAAATAATGCCATAATAACCTTTTTTAGCAGCTTTTCCATGTGATGGGAACTAATGATCTCCGTTAAATTGACGGTGATTCCTTTGAACTTATATTGTTGGCCCTCCTGGTGGAATTGCATGGTTAATTCCTTAAAATCCATGAGAATGGGACCCAAAGTCCTTAGCCATTCTGCACCTAACACAATCTCACAACCGCCCATGTTGATAGCAAACATATGAGATTTCATGTGGTACTAACCAATTTGGAGACACACATTTTCACAATTCCGTCCACGTTTCATGCACCCACCATTGGAAATCATGATTTGAAAATTATTGACGACACGGATATAACAATTAGTTTCTTGGGAAATGTGGTGATGAATAAAATTATGGGTTCTTCCACTATCAACAAGAATTATTACCTTCTGATCCTTAATGTAACCAATTATATTGAGGCTTTGGAGAGCAGAGAAGCCAATGAGAGCATTCAGGGAAATGACCGGTTTGACTTCAGGAGGGTCAGAGGGAGGGGTCATGCCAGTGGGTTCAGGTGATGCAGCCACAAGGGGAGCCTCAACATCGTCTTCCAAAACATCCTCTAAGATGGCCATAAAAAGATTTTGTTCCTTACACTTGTGCCCAGGAAAATATTTTTCATCACAATTATAACAAAGTGCTTTGAGTTGGCATTCAACCATTTCTTCCCTGGTCAATTTATGGATCTTGAGTGGAGTAGAAGGAGGAGTGGGAGTGACTGGTTTAGTGCGAGGAATAAAGGAGGGTTTTATGGTTTGAGAAGAGACAACATGTTTTTCTTCTGTAGCTCTTTTAGTAGCTTCCACCGAACTCTAAGGCTGAGCCATAAGGACATGGGCATGAATCTCATCCTTGAGGCCACTGATAAAACATTCTCAAAAAAAAGCATCAGACATGCCCTCTGTATGGAAAGCCAATCTCTCAAAAGCGTCTATAAAGTCTTCCATTGTGCCAGATTGTTTCAACTTTTTCAAACGACCTAAATGGTTGGTGTCAGTGTCAAAGCATTCATAAATATATTCCACAAATTGTGTTCAAGCCACATACCCTTGGCAAGAATTTTTTCTCCATTGCCACCATTTCCAACGTTCTTGATCTACGGAGTTTGGCCAACTCATCTGTAATGTCATACAAAGAGAAATAATGTTCCATTTGAGTTACCCATCCAGTGGGATTTGAGACACCAAATTTGGTCACATCCACACACGGAAGGCGTAGGTGACACTGAAAGTGATGGGGATAAAAATTCTTGGAATTAGAGGAAGTTTCACCTTTGGATTGCAAAGGTGGGTCAGAGGAGGGAAGATCTGCAGGGATATGTAGCTTGGCATAGATCATCACAGTGAAGGAGGCAAACTGGGTATGGAAGGATTCAAGCTGGGTAGCGAGGTCCTTTTTGAGGTTGTCCATTTTGGTGTCGATGGAGGAATGAATATTTTTATTGATGGTGGCAACATTTTCACTGAGTTTTCTCACTTCTTGTTAGGTCTCTGTGAAATTAGAGTACAAGGAATTGAAGCGAGCTTCCAAGTCTTTGCTATAGGTGTGGGCCACGATTAAGAGGGAAAATGACAAGGGACGTGTGGGACCACATAAAAATAGGTTATGGGTGAAGTGTATCATGATGATTATGTCAATGAGGGGAATTCAATGGGGTAAGGCCAAAATAAGGGTGTTGGAAGGGCGTCGGATCCACGAGAAAAAAAATGATGAAAAATCATAGGTATGATTGTGATAAGGGAGAAGAGAGGAATCCAATGGGATAGGTCTCAAATAATTGTGCCAACATTTTTTACTCTTGTGGAGTTAAACTCCGATTTGAAGAATACTGCGGTGAATAAACGCCCAAATTCTTAACATGAAGAAATGTGTAGTAATTTTGCAACCCGAATGCAGGAGATAGAATTGCGTGGCAATAGATCTTATCTATTATGTTTTTTTTTTCATCCCAAGGGTTTAAGGTATTCAAGGGTTCTACAGACAAGGGTTTTCTCTGTGTTATATATCTCTAATATACATGCAGTGTCCAACAGTAGTACTCGGCCCAATATCTCAGGGCACCAACTAAGGAGGCTAGACCGTGCTCTTAACCGTACTACTCGATCACCCAGGTACTAGAGATTATCTTCCCGAGTGTTGTTCTCGGTGGCACTATAGCAGTCAGGAGACCGATCAATTTATATATAAAGGGATTCAGGAGATCTATGTTGATCTGTATACATGTATTGTCTGATGCCCTACCACTCGAAGGGGTACCAACATGGGTTACAAGTGTGGCCAATAGATGTGTGCTTAAGTACCACTTGTATTTCTTGCATGTATGAATCCCCGACCATGGGTTTATGTGTGTAACGACAGATCTTTGTAGCTTTAAGATGTTGGAGTACGTCGCTACCCTGAAAAAAAAAATTAACCCACAATTGTTTGTCGAGGAAGGTGCTCTGATACCACTTATAGTATTATAGATATAAAATAGTATGCAAAACAAAAATAATTAGCTAGAAATGACAGAGAAATAATGATATAACCATAACAATACTAGAATAATACCATAATAACACCAAAAAGTGAACTTTGATTATTAAGAGCAATGTTCACTTTCCTCTTCGAGGGGGTAACCTCCAACAGAGCAGAGCTCCATTATAATAATATCCTAGACAAAACTGTTCATACACTCTACTCCTATTTATACTAAATATGTATATCTAAAAGAACAATCTAGAGGAAAATTCTTATAGAAGCAAAAGCTTCTATTAGGTCTTCTTACATTTGACTTATTCTTCTTTATTGCTAGGCATTATTAATATTGGACTTTATTACATGGAAATATATCATTCTACCTACGTGAGGGGTTAGGGAGATTAGGTCCCTAACACTTGCACTTCCTACATCCATATGCATTCATAATGTGTTTCATGTATCTTTGCTAAAAAAGTATATACCTGATACTAATCATATCATTGATTGGAATGTCGTTCAGGCGAAGCAAGAAGGTGACTTCTGAGTCCAGCCAGTATGCATATTGGACCAGAAATTCAAGTTTCTCCATAATCGATCAATAGGAATGGTAAAGGTCGAGTGGACCTATTATGGTCTTGAGAATGCAACTTGGGAGCAAGAAGATGCTATGCACGTAGAGTACCCATATCATTTTGAAGACTTTTGAAATTTTGATCTTACATAATGCATTGAGGAAAATGCATAAATAAGGGGGAGGGGAATGTAATACCCCTAGGCCAAACCCCAATTGTAATGTAAATGTAGATGTACATATAGTCTACTAGCTACTGAGTTGTGGATGCACAAGTTTTGGGTACAATTTAGTGCATGTGCACCAAGGGAAGAGTGCACACCCATTTCATAGCTTTGCATGCACCTGAGTAAGTGTGAGAGGATTTCCATGCATGCAAACCAAGGGAAGAGTGTGCACCCTTTTTTAGATTTATGCACAGTGTGCAAGGATCACTTCAAAGTGCGTATCGGACCGTGTTTGTAACTAAGATATTTTTGGGGCTGGAGATCCTTTGTATATATGTATATTGAGGACACAGTGCATGTGTGGTTGTTAGGATGGTGATTTTGGATTGCGATAAAGGCCAGTGCACCTATTTTTGTAAAATGTAATGACAATATATTAAAAAAAAATATCACTATGCGCAAACCAATCAAACGAAAAGAGACTCGGGGCTTAAAATTCCACTAGAATGGGAAAGAGGTGTGAAGCTTAAAGGGAATATTTTAAAATATTTCAAAAAGTATACTTATGGGATATGAATTTATCCTAAGTTCCTAAGGAATGGGAACAACTCACTAAGTGGAGCTAAGTTATCTCTTAAGGTGACAAGTGTCCAGTGATAATCATGCAAATATATTGTTGGGCCTTAGTGTATCTTTGGGGGGCGAAATTCATTCATTCCTTTGGCAAGGGAAAACCAACTTTCCTCTTCTAGGAATATGCATATTGTTGTTACTTGTGGCCATCACATAACCCCATAATTGGGAAGGCCTAGTGTTTTTCGAATAGGCGGGTTGTTAGGTCTTTGTTTGTCGAAGAAGCGGGTTGTTAGGCCCGTAAGCATTCTCTCCATGTGAGAGAACTACTAGAAATTTCTTTCCCAAGGTGTCAATTTGTAGTTACAAGGCCCTAATACTTCCTTTACAACCTTTTGTTGAATCCCTAGAAGGGAAGTCGGGTAGCCAAAGAACCGTTGAGAAGAGAAGGGGTGCACTTCCTAGGGTGGGACAAACATGTGGGGAATGAGGGACTATAGTTTGTATGTTGGGGTTGACACCTTTTCCTGAGTGTTTTGACTATTGATAGACCTTAGCTTGGCTTATGAATCATTTTCCCAAGTGGAGTTTTAGCCCCAGCTTGGGGGTGACTTGTTGTTGAGTTTATGAGAAGCAAAGTCTATGGTTGGGAGGAACATCTGAGGTCTATGTGCAGTTGGTGAATTACAACAAAAGATAAGTATATTCTTATGTGTATTATTCTCTCAATAATGTGCATATACATGTTAAATATATTATGTGTTACATTTTTATATATATTTGTGTGTGGATTATATATGTTGTAGAACTGCATGTTGGTTTCATATGCAGAGCATGGGCCATGACAATTTATATGTGTTTATATATTATTTAACATGTGAATCCTTATGTTATTTTTGTTTATAGAATTGGTATGTAATTATGTTGAGTTGTGCATGTATTCTTAGTTCTACATAACTTTCAAAGATGTAGAGCATGGTAGTTGTTAAGGGTTTCCTAATTAGATAATTATGTGGTAATTCCTATGTGATTCAGAGGCAAGGCTTGAATCCTCATGCGCATAGAGTGGTATCAGTCACGCATGCGAATGAGACAGACCCCGCGTCCAGCATAGGAATGGTTTTGTGCGTAGTTTTATTAGGAGTTCATTCCATTGTTATAGTCATTATCTTGTTAAGTAACTTCAATAGTGATTGTATGGGTTCTAGCGCAAAGCTATAATTGTCGTGTGTGTTGAGGATAGTTGACATGGCCGACACAATGACAATTTAGCATGTATAATTTCTAAGACAAAGTTGATGCACACAGTACGAGACCTTTTTTCACGCACTAGGAAATCGTAGCTACGTGTAGCACAAGGCCAGTTGCGTGCGTTGTTGGTTTCAATGAGTTACTTCCGCAGAAGACAAAATTACTATCAAAGATTTATTTAGTGAGTTGCAGTAGTAGAGACTTATCAATGTGGTAATGAGACACAATTAGGGGGGTGGAGATGTTACAAATTGGTATCGAAGCTCAAGTTTTGATTTGGGGACGTTACATGTGGAATCAAACACATACTTGGAATTTTCATATACACTTGAGATTTTGAACTCTCGATCCACCTATCCAATGCAGACGCTCTCAACTTCCACACTCGAAGCACCGTCAGGTTTCTTCGCCTCTCTTGACTTGATCTCTACTATGATATGGCTAACTTTCAATGGGTTTCAAAAAACCTCTACATCTATGTCATCGTCTTCAACATCTTTGTCTTGAATCTCCATACTTTACTTGTCATTTAGTAGAGTCACAAATTCTAACAAAATAACTTCTATTTCATAATGAGTTCGCCAAAATCAGTATGATTGCTAACTTTAATGAAACCAAGACTTACAAATTACAAAGAAAAACTTGGTATATTATGAAGACTTTGCACTCATCATGAGCCTTCTTAACACGACCATTTAGAAAAAAAAATCTCCTAGATAACGCCATTTTCATGAGTACATTTTAATTCATTATGTGGCTTCTTCCGTGAAGATTCATAAGCCTCTTATTTTTTTTATTGATATGGTATCAATAATCTTATCTTTAACCAGTTTAGATTGGTTATTGACTTGGTTCTCGTATTTTTCCAGACCATTACCAACAACATTTTCATCTTCAACATCAGTGTCTTAGATATCCATATTTACCTGTTATTTGGTAGAGTCCTGAATTCTAACAAAATAACTTCTATTGTTAAATATAATGTAACCTCAACAGGCTGGCTGTACACTGCTAGCTGTCCTAACCAGCTGTACTTTCTATTCTTGTTTTTCTTGAGCCTATTTAGCTTAGTTGTTTCCCTTTGCATAGTACTTACTACTTCAGAACTTCTTCATGTACTTGTTTTGTACTCTTCTTCTTATATTCTAATATACTATTTTCTGTTCTATTCTTTCTCTCTGCATTTCTTGCTTCACAATTTATCATGGTATCAGAGCTACAGTATTAAGCCTCTTCACACAGGCTTGAGAGCAACACAATCTTCAAACAACGCAGAGCTTACACGGATCTTGAGAGCATTCGACACAGACTTTTCAAAAGGCTTGGAGAGTTGTCCATCATACTCTCAAAATATCCTTGCAGGAAACTTCCACGAGGAAGCAGATCATCATACGCTCAAAATATCAGTGTAAGAAGCTCACGCGAGGTCGCAGAGAGTACTACACTCGAAAGTTTCAAGGAGCAGAAACACGAGAAGGAAGCAAAGACTGAGAAGGAAGAAATAGTAAAGATTCTTGTTCAATTTTCAAAGAATCATCAAAGATTCAAGAAGAAGAGCTACAAGAGGCAGGCACTCTTGAAGAATTCAAATCTTTATTCAAATTTGTGAAAGATAGTTGCAGAAAGAAGAAGCGTTTAAAGAATTTCGAAAATCGCTCAAATCCGTCAAAGATTGCAGCTGAAAATGCTAAGCTTCAAAGAACTCGTGAAATTCTTTCAAATCTTTGAAAGAATCATGAATTTTTCTTCCGCAGAAAAAAATTCCTTCAAACACAACAAAGATCGCATCAAAGGAGCAAAGAATAGCCAATGCAATAGTAAGATCCGTCCTCCGAAAAGATTTGAGGTAGAAATCCAGTTCAGAAGGGACGAGGAGAGCGCGGAAAGGTGAAAGAATTTCAGCCGTTAGATCTTGCGCAGAGGACTGATAGTCGTTGGATTAGAAAGAAAGTGCACGAGGTTTAGTCCTCTGGAGTGCACAGGAGAAATTTCGACTTGTGAAGTCGCGAAATCCCGAAATCATCTGGACCATCCATCAAGAGAAAAATGGCGAGATCTCGACATTTCACTGACTCGCAAGGTGTAAAGGTCAGAAGACTGCCATGAGAATTCGCGAATTGTGAAATCACGAGTTATTCAGGACCATTGGATCGAGATAGATTGTGAGCCGTCCATATGATCAGATCACAAAATCGGGGATCGGGAGTTGGACGAGCGAAGGAGACTGCTCTCCAAAACCCCGACTTGCGAAAAACCGACATCACAAATCGTGAAATCCCGAGAGGATTGTGAGCCATCCATCTTAGAGGACAGGTGGCAGTAGATCCAAGTGCCATATTTTCGGCATTTCAGAGTTCAGCATATCGGAAGTCTTGTTGACGAAGGTCGCGACACTCCACAGCGCAAGTCCCGAAATCCCGAAAAGATCACAGTTGTCCATTCATTCGGACACATGGTGGAGATCGAGGAAACTGTCGGCATCTCGGCTACCGGGGTTTCAAGTTGACAGAGGATTTGGAGTTGCAAGTCATGAAATCACAAAATGACTTGGACCGTCCATCTTGAGGGGACACATGGCAACAATCTAGGCCCTCGGGGAAAGTCCCGCAAGCGAAGGCCATTGGCATTTCGGGAATCAGATTTTCAGGAGTCGAGAGACCAAGAGGTCGCGCGTTTGAGTCGCGAAACCCCGAAAGGACTGTGGTCATATCAGGAGAGGTCATGTGGACTAGAGGTATAGCCCAAGGGGCTAACTGAAGTTAACGCCATTTCAGGAAATCGACATTTCAGAGTTCGTGGTTTCAGAAACTCTGGGACAAGAGTTCTAAACTCGCGAAATAACGAATCTTGAAATCCTAAAGGGATCTGGACCGTCAGATATCAGGAAGATTTGGACCGTTGATCGGTGTTATGGCATATCTGGGATCCTGCAGATAGAGGACCGGGACACTTCTTATCACGAAGTCTTGAAACACAAAATCATAAAAAGGCTTTCGAGAAGGGCCTTTCCGGCATATTTTGCATTTTGGCAACTTGAAAGACAAAGAACCAGAAAATCCCGTAGCGCTTTAACATCAAGGCATGTGGTCACATTGATCGGATACTAAGGGCCAATTCAAGGCCAATAAACTCTCTTCGGTGCTTCGGCAATCGGAAGATGGAGAGTTCAAAGGTCTCGTCTAACAGAATTCCGAAATCACTGCAAGAAAGCAACAGACCTAGTTTTACGCGCGGGAGACAGGTAAATACTAATTTTTCTTTCTATTTTGTTCAATTTTTTTTTAAAAATGGCATCGTCTAGCAATTTAGGACCAACTCAGGGTCCGATTCTTCTTGGAAAGAACTATGAGTTCTAGTCTCTTTGGATGAGATCCTTCTTGCAAGCACAAGAGTGCTAGGATCCAGTGGATCACGGATATGTGGAACCAGATCCAGCAGAACTGTCCGCCATGACTAATCAGTAGAAAATTGCTTAGGCAACGTAGAGAAACAGAGAAAATAAAGCTAAATTTTGGATTCAAAATTCTGTGGATGTCTCGATTTTCTCAAAAATCATAGGCGTTGGTACTTCAAAATAGGCCCGGGACATCCTTAAATCTTCCTACCAAGGAAATGACAGGGTCAAAACAATTAAACTGCAGACCTTGAGAATGCAATTCGAGACTCTAAGGATGACAGAGTCTGAAAATGTGGATCAGTTCATGACTAGAGTCATGGGCATTGTAAACCAGATCAGACTGACTGGTGAAACTATCACTGATCAACGAATTGTTGAGAAAATCCTCAGAAGTTTACCAAAGAAATTCTAAATGGTTGTAACAACAATCCTTGAATCCAAGGATCTGTCAAGTTTTTCAACAGATGAATTAATTGGTTCTCTGGTGACACATGAGACCAGACTGCATCTCACAGATGAGTCAATCGCCAATTCTTTCAAAACACAATTCTCCTTTAGCAGAGGGAGAGGCAGAGGAAGAAGCAGAGGTCACCAAGGAAGAGGGAGCAATCAAAGTAATCCTCACTCCAGTGGAGGTAATAGATAACAATAGCCGAATCAAAATTTCCAAGGTCAAAGACAACAACAACAAAATCAACATCAAAGTTTTCAGCCTCAAAGAGGCAGAGGGAGAAGATCAAATGAAAAATCAAGCATACAATGCTATTACTGCAAGAAGTATGGACACTATGAATCTGAATGCAGGAAGAAGCAAGCAAATCAACTCTCAGGCAGAGCACATGTGTCAAATCACATGAGAGAAAACTCAAGAGGTATGTTTCTTTCGTGCCACAAGACTGAACAACAACCTAAAGATCTCTGGTTGCTGGACAGTGGATGCAGCAATAACATGACAGGTAACAAAGAATTACTTTCATGCATTGATTCTTCAATCTCATCTGATATTACACTTGGAAATGATTACTTAGTCAAAGGTCAAGGAAAATGAATTGTTCCTATTCTTACTAAACAGAATGTAAAGAAAGACATAAACAATGTCTATCATGTTCCAGATCTGAAACATAATTTGCTAAGTGTAGGACAGCTCATTGAACATGGCTATAAGGTACTTTTTGAGGGAGGATCTTGCAAGATATATGACAAAATACCAAGCAAAAAATTGATTTCTGAAATCCACATGACTCAGAATAGGATGTTTCCCCTTACACTCAGAACTGCAAATCTGATTCAACCATATGCACAAAGTGCATCCACCTTGAATGAAACTATGGTTTGGCATACAAGATTTGGACAGCTACCATTTAAGAGTCTAAGTCTTGTTCAAAATAACTCCATGGTCAAAGGTTTTCCTATCTTTAAAGAGAAAATTCCCCCATGTGAGTCTTGCATACTTGGAAAACATAAGAGAACTAGTTTTCCAGAGTCTTCCAATCAAGCCAAACAACATCTTGAACTTGTTCACACTGACCTATGTGGACCAATGAAAACAGAGTCAATAGGTGGTAGCTCTTACTTTCTAACGTTTATTGATGATTTCAGCAGAAAAATATGGATCTATTTTCTCAGACACAAGTCTGAAACATTTGCAAAATTCAAAGAATTCAAGGCAAAAGCTGAAAAACAGAGTGGAAAATATATCAAAGCACTCAGGTTAGATGGAGGAGGAGAATACAACTCCAGAGAATTTGCAAATTTCTGCAAATCACAAGGCATTATCATGCAAACAACAACCAGGTATACTCCACAATAGAATGGAGTGTCTGAAAGGAAAAATCAGACAATAATGAATATGGCAAGAACACTTCTCAAAGAGAAAAGTTTGTCAAATATTTTTTGGGCTAAAGTAGTAGCATGCTCAACTTATCTCCTGAATAGATCTCCAACCACCAAACTAAAGCTAAAAGTCCCTCAAGAAGCATGGAGTGGGACAAATCTCAATGTTGCGCATCTAAGGACATTCGGATGCATAGCATATGCTCACATACCTTCTGAATTAAGGAAGAAACTTGATGAAAAAAGTGAGAAATGTATTTTCACTAGATATAGTGAAACATCTAAAGCTTACAGGCTTTATAATCCAATCACCAAGAAACTAATTCTCAGCAAAGATGTAAAATTTCTGGAAAATCAA
>JASDQU010815466.1:22006-48396 GCA_032191745.1 Picea mariana
AGGAGTTTCGTTCTTCCCACATTTAATAGGTTTTAATTTGTCTCTTGAATGCTTATCATTTTCACTCTCTAGAAATGTTGATTACTGTTAAGAAGACTATGAAGACGACTTCTGAATAGAAGCTTAGTGCCTCTTACATAATCAGCCTTAGAATAGGTTTTATGCTCACTGTTTTACCATTTGGAAAACAAGTGCTGATCATTGTCATGAGAGCTATGAAGATGACTTCTGAATAGGAGCTTAGCATCTCTTTCACATTCAGCCTTAGAATCAGTCTTTGGGTTATCTCCATAAAAGATAAAACTATCTCTAAAATCCATATACTTTGGACATGCCTCTAAGTCTTACAAACACCGGATTGATAATAAATGCACTCTAATTTACTTAGGTAGATCTAGAGCTCAACAACTGGCTTAGGGTCTAGCTTTTTCTAGGTCACTGAGATCCCCGAGGCCCCCTTACAAATCAGAAAACAACCTACTCTTAATCAAGAGATGCCTCCTCCAACCACCTCTGTTTGGAAGATGTCCTTTGATGGAGCTTCTTCCAGTATAGGTGCAGGTGTTGGAGTGGTATTCATATCCCCTTCTCACGAGACCATATCTCTGTCATACAAGCTGGAATTTGAAGTCACCAACAACGTGGCAGAGCATGAAGCTCTAGTTCTGGGATTAAGAACTGCAAAGGAAATGGGAGTAAAGGAGATGGCTGTGTTTGGAGATGCAGAGTTGATTGTCCAGCAGGTAAAAAACATTTATCAGGCCAAGCACCCTCGACTCAAGAATTACGGGAACGAGGTATGGGACCTAGTTGATAATTCCTTCTTGGCTTTCAACATCTCTTTCATTCCAAGGGAAGAAAATGCTCCAGCAGACTTTTTAGCTTTCACAGCTAGTTTGCTCGAAGTCCCCGCACTGCCCACTATCAGATCCGATGTTGAAATAAAATACAGACCCTCTGTACCAGACAATGTCAAGCACTGGAAGGTATTTGAGGATGATCAGGAGATCGAAAAGTTTCTTCAATCCATTGATGACTTTTCTACATTGGACATAGATGAGGATCCTGATATTGAAGGAGAACCTGATCATCACCTTGGAGAGTTGTTGAATAAAATTGCTGACCACCAGATTATACAGCTACCAAGCAACCACATACCGAGAGGACTAATCCCATTAGAAAGATTGTTCGATGGGAATGATGTGGCAGTAAGGGGGAGAGTTTCAGGTGATGATGTTGATACGGATGAGTGCAACATAGGGACACCAGAGGAGCCCAAGTTTGTCAAGCTGTTGAGGAGTTTGACCGAGGAGCAGAGGGAAGAATATACCGAGTTACTGAGGGAGTTTTTTGATGTGTTTGCATGGACCTACGAAGATCTCAAAACATACGACACATCAGTCATTGAGCACAAGATCCCGCTGAAAGCAGAGGCTAGGCCATTCAAGCAGAAGCTGAGACAGATAAACCCCATGTTGCTACCTGTCATGGAGAAAGAGGTGAAGAAGCTGCTGGATGCCCAAATCATTGTACCCTTGAGATATTCCGATTGGGTGGCCAATTTGGTTCTAGTAAGAAAGAAGAATGGGGAAATCAGACTCTGTGTCGATTTCAGGAACCTGAACAGGAGCTCAAGGAAAGACAATTATCCCCTGCCCAACATGGAACATATATTGCAGAAGTTCACCGGAGCATCCAGGATATCCATGATCGATGGTTTCTCTGGTTACAATCAGATATCAGTCATGCCCGAGGACAGAGAAAAGATAACCTTCACCACTCCTTGGGGCACATTCATGTATGCCAAAATGCCTTTTGGGTTGATGAATGCAAGAGCAACATTTTAGCGAGCCATGGACATAGCCTTCATCGGGGAAAAAGATAAGTTTGTGGTGATCTACCTAGATGACATCACAGTCTTATCCAAGTCTGATAAAGAACACCGTTGCCATCTGAGAAGAGTTTTTTCGAAGTGTCGCAGGTTTGGCCTTTCCCTAAATCCCAAGAAATTATTGTTTGCTATGCAAGAAGGGAAGCTGTTAGGCCATATAGTGTCAGCAGAGGGGGTGAGAATTGATCCTAGCAGGGTGGAAGTAATTCAGACCCTGTCACTTCCCAGATCTAAGAAAGAGGTTTAGGCATTTTTGGGGAAGATTAATTTTCTAAGGAGATTTGTCTCAAATTTCGCTGAATTGGTGAAACACATCACGACCATGCTCAAAAAGGTAAATGAAGTAAAATGGACCTCTGAACCCAGAGAATCTTTTGGCCAAATAAAGAAAGCGTTGACTGAAGCACCTGTGCTAATCAGTCCCGATTATTCCAAAGGCTTTCTGATATTTTCTTTTGCTTCCTGTGATACAGTAGCAGCGGTTCTGTTGCAGAAAAATGATCGAGGGAAAGAGCAGCCTATTGCCTTCTTTATCAAGGCGTTAAGGGATGTAGAACGCCAATACGATATCATGGAGAAGCAGACCTGTGCCCTGGTGAAAGCCCTCAAAGCTTTCAGAGTCTATGTCTTGCATTCAAAGATCACTGCATATGTCCCTTCGGCTTCTGTGAAGGACATTGTTATACAGCCTGACATAGACGGGAGGAGAGGTAAATGGATCGCCAAGATCCTAGAATTTGATCTGGAGATTAAGCCTACCAAGTTGATAAAGGGGCAGGGTTTGGCCAAGTTGTTGGTTGAATCCAACTGTAAGGCCTTGGGGATCAATTTCATCAATGAGCAAGCTGAGCCATCCAACAATAGTTCCCAAAGTGCTTTACCCCTAGCAACATGCCTTTGGTACAAAGATATCTTGTATTTTCTACGAGAATTAAAGCCTCCTGATGGATTGGGGAAAAGTAAAGCTAGGGCCTTAAATCTCAAAGCGGTCAGATATTGCCTCGTTGATCAAGCTTTGTATTGGAAATACCCCCTGGGGGTATTACTAAGGTGTCTGGACCCGCAACAAGCCCAAAACGTTATGTTCGACTTCCATAGCGGTCTCTGTGGAGGTCATCATTTTTGGAAGACCACAACTCATAAGATCCTCCGAGTTGGGTATTACTGGCCCACCCTATTTCCTGATGTCTGCAGGGAAATCGGAGCTTGCATTAAATGCCAGAAATTCTCAGGAAAGCAGCAGCTCAAATCTCTGCCATTAAAGCCTGTGGTAGTTTCAGCACCCTTTCAGCAGTGGGGATTGGATTTCATCGGAGAAATTCATCCTCCCTCAAGTGGCCAGCACAGGTGGATTCTGACCGCAACCGACTACTTCACCAAATGGATAGAAGCTGTCCCCACCAGAAGCACTTCTCACAAAGTGATTATCATCTTCCTGGAAGATATTATAGCTAGATTTGGTTGCCCCAGCAAAATTGTCACTGACAATGCCTCCCCATTTTGGTCTGAGCCTCTGGTCAAGTTTTGTGAACAGTTTGAGATTTCACTGATTCACTCTACTCCCTACTATCCTCAAGGAAACGGACTGGCATAGTCCTCCAATAAAATTCCGATCAAGCTTATCAAGAAGCTACTGGAGGAAAATAAAAGGGACTGGGACTCAAAGCTCAAATTTTCTCTCTGGGCTGATTGGGTGACAACCAAGAAATCCCTGGGCATCTCTCCTTTCCAACTTGTTTATGGAATAGAGGCCGTTTTCCCCACTCAGCTCGCCTTACCTGTGGCAAATTTCATCCAGGACTTTGAAGGAGAACCTAACCATGTGGTCAGAAGGATTCATCAGATGGTGGAAGTACAGCAGATCAGAGAGCAGGTCATGGACAGGGCCTATAATCACTAGCAGAAGATCAAGGGGGCTTTTGACAGGAATAGCAAAAAGAAAGAATTCGAGCAGGGTGATCTGGTGCTCAAATGGGATGCACCCAGGCAGGAAAAGAGAAAACACAATAAATTTGATGCCCTCTAGTTCGGGCCTTTCAATATCTTTGAAGTATTTGCAAACAACGCTTACAGGTTGTAGGATCTGGAAGGCAAAGAAGTTTTTAGTAGCCCAGTCAATGGGCATTTCTTAAAAAAATGTTTTTTGTGAGTCGCAGTCGGCTCTTTGTTTTGTTTTGTAAATATTGTTTTTGTTTTTGTTTTCAGCCATAATAAATGACTCCATAGCCCAATAGTAAAGGAACTGAATCTGCAAAAGTGATCTTCGAGCATCATAGGGACGACTCTATCCCCCATGGAGCCAAATGTTAGCGATATTTCTTGTAAAGGGGTTAGAATGCAAAAGAATGGGTTAAAAACCCACTTGTCCTAAGTTTTGAATGCTGATGCGCCTGTGGTAAGTGACAAGCAAGTCTGAGCGGCAGGGATTCGCGCGACTGAATCAATGGTGCATATGGGATTTCGGACTCCCCCTGCCTTTCTACCTTTAAGCAGAGGGGGGGGGTCCGGAATCGGGGGCGCATCTCTTCAACGGTTCAGATCAGCACGCCTGGATCAACGACAATAAAGGTAATTCTGGACCCCCCTGCCTTTCTACCTTTAAGCGGAGGGGGGGGGTCCGGAATCGGGCATGCAGCTTTCCAACGACAGATATTTTAGCGCTCGGATCAACGGCGCTTGCACTATCCCATCATTCCTAGCTGCTCGGTTTAAATCAACGTGGGGCCCTCTTTCTCGTCGTGTCACCTTGCCATCCGTCCATTCCCCCCTCTTCCATTTATGTAGTCCATCCTACATGTCATCGTCCACTTGCCACTCGCTACACGAACTGTTCCCATCCACGTCAACCTCCCAATAAGAGTGTGTCCATGATGTGTCATCTCCCGTCCCCTACGCTTATTCGTTTTGTCATGAGTCTCTCCTATAACCTCTCTTGCCCCCTCATCTTTTCAGGCCTCACCCTCATAGTCCGACGCCACCACTCTTGTCATGCGCCCTATCCTTCGCACTGGCCTCCACGCCTATTCGTCAAGCCATTCAGTTATTCCAGGTGTCAGCGCGAGAAGTCTTCCACATCCCAAAGTGATGAGTTGGCCAGGTCGTCCTCAATCCCCATGAAGCAGTTGGTGGTGGTTATACATCATCTCCGCCATAATGGGAAAGTCCGGTAATGAATTAAAGGCACGTCGATTCACCGATGAAACTGTCAGAAGATCGATCGCGTCTGCCATAAGTTGCACGACCTTTCAGTGATTGCAATTGCAGATTGTCAGAAGCCATGCAGACGAAAAGCTTTTAATGCTACGTCTCGATTTTGTTGCTGTTACTAGTTTGAGTATATGTAGGCGTTTTCGCCATTTTTGTNTGGTTTCCTGGATATGCCTCTGTGTTTGAGATTTCTTGTTTTATGACAAACAATTCTCCTTTTCCATCTATGTTTCGTCTCATGCCAGAGAGTTCATGATCGAATGATTCACGTGAATTGTTGCAGTGATGTTATGATAAAGGATTTGTTGTGACAATATTGTATTCTCTGGTCTCCTGTGCTTGAATGTAAAAGGATCTTGCATTAAGATGCTTTCTTCTCCAGTCTGTTACAAACCTGATGTTTATGATAGACCTTTGAACTCTTCTCATGCAAGTCTTCCCCCCCTACTCACCTTTTATTGCAACTCATTGTTTGAAGTTTATCAAGACCTCACTCGTCCATGCATACCCGGCCTAGTTTCAGAGTTGAGACAATATTGTTCTGAGTTTACTTCCATTTGATCACCTCTTTAAAACCAATCGTGACATTAAACTAATGGGTGTCAGGCTCTGCTCCTGCAAGCAATCTAGGAGTGACTTCCGACGCTAACACATCTATAAAAAACCTTGATGTTTTAAGTGGCCTATAAAAATCAAGTAGTAAGTCAGGATTTGGTCGAATGCTAGCTTACCGAGGAAGATAGGGCTAGGATGGTCCTTGAGTTTTTAATGTTGCCTAGGTTGTTACCTTGAGCATATACCTTCTATAGATGAAAAATTTTCTTCATCATTGCACATGATTAATAGTCTTTAAATGTCAATATATGGTTGTATCGACCTTGTTGGGTAGGGTGCAAAGTTGAAACTGAGTGCATCAAGTTATTCTAGATCTTCAAATTGTCTTTCAATCCTTCTAGGTGAGATTTCATTTCTGACTCCAATTTAATTTCTCAACCAATTTCAATTAAAGATGAAGGTTATCATTGACAGGAATATTCTCAGTCCTATCGGGACTCCATCTAACAAAGAGTGCAAGGTTCCCACGCCTACACTATCATGCAAGTTGGGTCGGTTACTTCTCGCCATCGTTTCTGAGGGAGACGCCCCGAAAATCTCTCAGAACATAAAATTCAATAGATATCCTGGAAGGAGAGGGAGTTGGGAGTAGAACCAAGGAAATTGTTGGTCAACACCGTCGATCTAGCTCACAAACACCTAGTTACACGCCAAGAAGGAAAAAATTGATTTTATCATCTCTCCGCAATTGGATCCTGATCCTAAAATTGATCTCTAATCGATCGCATCGATCTCATAATGAAATTTAATGGCACACAGGTGAAACTGAATTGGTCTACCTTACCTAGGGGAAATTACCAAGCAAGAGTTATAGGTTGTAGGAGAAAAAAATGTAAGTCCCCATAGCTTTAAGGTGATTGAGGATTCAGATCTATGCAAGTCACCCAGTAAAATGGCCAAGGTACCAAGGTACAATTCAGTACTAAGGATAATGACTAGACAATCAAAGTTTCGTTGCCAGGAAAGGCGCCAAGCACCTGAATTTATTTTCCCCAATTCTAGGCCTGTCCCTGCAAGCTAATTCCGAGATGCCCTTCTCAAAGTGGTGGAGATAGTGGAAATTGAACCGAATAGGCTAGAAGATACTGGATGTTGGGATTCATATTTTTGTCTGAGTTTTTGTTTGTTCACCCCTCCCTTCTTGATATCATAGATTACATATTTGATTTTCCCAACCCGCCTTCTTTAGTAAGAATTCTAAAATTCTGGCTGTAGGTTGCATGTCGTCATCAGTGTATCACTGTTAACATTAATAGATGTAGAAGGAAGTGATATTTTTAAAAATATAAGGTGTGGAATGTTACAACAAGAAAGCGAGGAAGATGAGGAGAGGTAAGTGATGAAAACATATACTTAGACCACTACATGGTTAATGGTTTGAATCGAAAATATTTGCGAAGTTGAACATCCAAGCAAAGAACAAAAGAACAACCCTATCACTTCCTAAATCTTGATGCCAACACATTAAACAATTAGAATATTAGGGTTTAAGGAGGGTTGAGTGTTTTCCTCTATTTTTATTTTTATTTTAATTCCAAAATAGTTCCACAAGGAGCAGATTGAACTAGGCTATCTTTGTGTGGTATTGTTTCATTAAGGGTCTAGGAACACCAGATTGAGTAAAAATATTTTTAAGGAGAGGTTAAAGAAAAATCCAGATTTCATTCCATTCAAATTGTAAAACTTGAAGATAACATCAACACACAAGGTACATAAATTATTTATCACCCATGGAAATATTATCCAATGTGCATACAAAAACTTATAGAGTGCAGAGATTGTTATAACACCTAAGATAACATTGATCCCTTGTGCATACAAAAAAAATTACAATGCACATAATTTACATGATCAAATTGAGAAATGGAATTCATACAACTCGATTCCTACTTTACAATATTAACTAACATAAATGCCATATCCATAAGTTTAATGATACATGAGAACGATCCTCCACTTGGGTCCTTGCGCAAGCATCCTTCCTTCGCCTGCTAATCCAAATAGTTCACCGGTACCTCCCAGCCAATGCTAGAGGTACTCTTCTTCCCCCTTAGCCACCTCGAGCCTCAAAGGGGCCACACACATACAACTAGAATTCCTCTAGCTCCCAGCTTGCCTCGCAAGGTAGAGCCACCACTCTCTCTTAAGCTAGGTATCCCAACTCTGACAAGTAAAACTAATGAAAAATTCTTTAGCATAACTTTACCCATCACCAATGTCACACATTTCTCATCTCAACCATTTGTTTTATAGAATTTCCCAATAACTCATCGCCACTTTTGCAATCAATTTTCTTTTTAATTTAAATAATTTAGAATTATTTCCCCCTTACACTTGTCACCCTTTCCCCAATTTGCACAAGTAAATCCAAATTTGATTTAATAAAGTTCAATTTCTATGACCCTTCCTAAAATCGCTCCTTAAATCACTCCTAGTTGTCTCTTTAGTCCCCATATTTCCAATTAATGAATTATGCCTTTATAAAATTGAGTTGAGTTAAAATAAGATTCTTCTCTAGTTAGACTAGTGTTAACTAGACTCTAGATACCTTTGTATGTGCACACATTCTTTTACGCTTTATTCATTTCTTATCTTAAATTCCAATTAGGTATTTTCTGCACACATGTGTATTACATTAAGTCTTTACAATTATTTCATCTTCTTATTTCTTAAATTGATTTACTTCATCCAATCACTATGTAATTTATAATTTAGTTTTAGTCATCTTACTAACTTAGACTTTGGCTTAAATTTTTGAATAGGATTAAACTTTCAATTTGGGATTCAATTAATAATTTCATTCCTTAATTAGTTAATTAGATCTGACAATGATTCGCTCAAGGTTTTCTAGGCCACCTAGATTCATGGACTCAAGTTTTAACTATGCAACGTGCCCTTCAAGATGCACTCTGTCCTCTAAGGGTGCCACTCGCCTTTGACTGGTTTTGGTAGTTTTCCAACCCCTGGAGTCAACACTCCATTTAGGCAAAATTGTGAGAGACTAAAGGATTCTAAGGAATAAGGACCCCTCCTTATTACACACCCATTATAAATCTTCATGAGAGACTATCTCAGTCTTCCCTCATGACATCGTGGACCTCTCAAACTAGGTAATCGTTAACCTACAATTCGAGCCACGACGAGAGTGCTAGTAGGTTATGATAGGGACTCTGCCACACCTCTCCCTCAATATATGGTTTATGTGCATGGCCCTTTTACTCTTTATGTGATTCGTATTAATAAGAAATCGTTAACCTGCATCCATCAACAAAACACTGTCAATGATCCATATACAAAGTCATGCTATAATCGATCACATGTCACATATGCATAAATGAAATACTCAAACCAATAAAATCCACTCCCTGACTCAATCCGGAGTTCAAGGAGGTTCATTGATGCCATCAACATCCACACTCTGTCAATGTCCTACACACTCAGGGGAAACTCGTCAATAGCATCTTTCAATACACATATATCAATAACATCAAATCATAATCCATTAACATCATCATAAGAATCGATAAATGAAACAAACAACCATGTACTATAATCGGATCACTTCCATGCAAGTGTCCTCAAGGAATAAGTCGATAACATGTTCTCGCAAGAGAGGGATGTTACATACACCCCCTATTATTTTAAACTTTGTCCCAAAGATGTACATTATATAAAATGCAGTAATTAAAAGTGTCTCACAAGATATGTATGTCTAATCTATCAAATAAGTAAGAAAAATGATGGCGCATATCATATGTGTCTGCCCATGTAGCTGAGTGTGGAATATAATTGTCCTACTAGACCTTGACACGATTGACTGTTCGACGCTGAAACTGTCGAATGCGATCATCCATAATGTGGATTGGATCCGCCGTGAGTGCACCCTCGTCCGACACCTGCAAGGAAATCTTGTCAATCACATGTGTAGGATCACTAACATAATGACTCAAACAGATACAAGAAAAACATCGTGCATATGCCTCAAAGAATGAGGCAAGGCTAGTTGATAGGCCACAAGTCCTCTACTTTATAGAAATTTGAAAGGTCTCACAAACATAGGAGAGAGTTTAGAACCCTTTCCAAACTTGTTCGAATTCTCGTACAATTTCACCTGCAAGAAAACTCGGTCGCCAAATTCATAATCGTCGTCAATGCAATGCACATCAACATAACTCTTATGTCGATCTTGCACTTCTTTAATCCATTGTCTTATCATTTGCATTGTTCTTCAATTTCTTGGATCATTTCAAGTCCCACCAGGACCCTATCCTCAAGTGAATCCCAGCTCAATGGCGTCTGAAATGGTCTCCCGTAAAGAAACTCAAGTGGTGCCATCTTGATGGTACCTTGATAGTTTTTTTTTTATGCAAACTCTATTAGATTCATACGCAACATATCTTCCAAAATCTGGTTCATTCTTTCTGTCTCCCTGTCCATCTCAGGGTGATATGTTGTACTAAAGTTCAGTTGTGTTCCTAAGGCCTCTTGGAAACGAGTCCAAAAACATCCTATAAACACTGATCCAATACCGGCTATGATCCTTTTAGGTATGCCATGTAATCTCACAATATCACTGATAAAAACTCTAGCTATGTCTGGCACCCGATACATTGTACTCATAGGATTAAAATGCACATTCTTCGTCATAGTGTCAACTACCATGAAAATCAAGTCACGCCTCCTTGCTTTCAGTGGCAATCCAACAATAAATTCCATTGAAATGACCTCCCAATGCGATTCCGAAATAGCGTGTGGTTTTAGTAATCATGCCAGATGTCTATGTTTAGCCTTCACTTGCTGACATTCTAGACATCTCTCCACGTAGCTAACTATGTCTGCCCTTATTCCTATCCATAAGAACAAGGCTTAACGTTTTCCCTCATCTTCGTGACTCCTAGATGAGCCATGTACACTTTTCTAGGAGCTTCTCTTAAGATCAAAATTCTCAATTCTCCGTTAGGCGGTATATAAATCTAGTTATTATACCTCAACAATCCTTCCTTGTCTAATTTATATCCTTCAAACTTTGGTACCATCATTGTGTCTTGTCGGATATTTTCCTTAACCTCTTTATACCAGTCATCGTTGAATTGTATAGTTAGAATCCTCTCTCGAATATTCGTCTGAAGAGGTATCACCGAGAATATGCGTGGTCTTCGACTCAACGCATATGCCGATCTATTCATTGTTCCTTTTATGTAAGTGATCTGAAAATTGTATTCACTAAGTAATTCTAACCAACATCTTTGTCACGTGTTCAATTCATTCTGCGTAAATATGTGCTGTAACCCGTAGTGATATATTTTTATTTTGAATTTTCATCCAATCAGATAGTTCCTCCACACTCTCAAGACATACACAATGGTCAATAACTCCAAATCACGTGTTACATAGTTCTCCTCACACTTTCTTGATTTCCTTGAATGTACGCGATCACTCGATTGTCTTGCATCAATACTTTTCCTAAACATTCCTTGGATCCATCCGTACATACCAAAAATTCCTTGTCCATGTTGGGGACCTTTAGTACAACCCCTTGAAACTTTAAAATTCATCCGCGCACTTCTTGGTCCATACAAACTTCTTGTTTTTCTTCTGCAATTTCATCATCGGATTTGCTATCTTCGAAAAACCTTCGATGAACTGTCGATAATATCCTACTAAAACCAAAAAGTTGTGTACTTATGGTACGTTTGTCAGTGCAGGACATTCCATAATATACTCTATCATCACTGGATCCACAATGATGCCCTTGTTGGAGATAAAATGCCCTAAGTAATGAATCCTCGATTGGTAAAAGAGCATTTTGACAGTTTCCCGTATAATTTGTTATCTTGTAAGCAAATAACTTCGAAACTACTCACCATTGAAATCTGAAAACAAAAAATGTAGTACCAAGCACAAATGTTCATCATGTTCTTCCATCGTCTGAGAATATATCAGTATGTAATCAATGAATACTTGAACAAACTTGTCCAAGTATTCACGGAACACCCCATTCATCAAATTCATGAATACCCCCAGGGAGTTTGTCAATCCAAATGGTAAAACAATAAACTCATGGTGTCCAAACCTCGTCTTGAAAGTGGTCCTAGGAATGTTTTCCTCATTAATTCATAACTGGTGATAACCTAATCTGAATTCGATCATTGAAAACACCGTCATGCCTTTCAGTTTGTAAAACAAATCGTCTCTTCTTGGCAATGGATATTGGTTCTTAATTGTTGTCGTGTTCAATTGACGATAGTCAATACAGAGTCTCCGCGACCCATCCTTTTTTTTTATGAAAATAACAGGCACACCTCAGGGTGACACACTGGGACGTATAAGTCCCAGGTCCAACAAATCCTTCAGTTTCATTTTCAACTCATGTAACTCAAGCGTTGACATCCGATAAGGCATTCTTTCTATCGGTTCAGTTCTAGGTTTTAGGTCGATTGTAAATTCCAACTCTCTTTCTAGCAAAAAACATGGTAACTCTTATGGGAACATGTAAGAAAACTCTCGTACTACCAGAAGGTTTTATAATCATTCATCCATGCCCTTGTCATTCAACACAAAGATTGCATATAGCTTGCATCCTTTGTGCATGGTCTTCTGTAGCTGTAGGAAATAAATGAACCTCAGGGATGCTCCCTGGTTTTTTCCTACAATCACTCTTCTCTGTCCCTCATCATTAGTCAAAATCAATCGTTTTGTCTTACATTTGAGTATCGCATCATGCGATTCCAGCCAGTCCATATCGATCAGGATGTCATAAGATCCTAATATCGTGACATATAGGTCATAATTCATTACAAAATATCCCAAGTCAATGCGGCAATCTGAAACCCTTCCTCCAACCTTTTGTTTGGCACCCAAAGCCATTTCTACGTACCTCAACTCGTCCTTCTCGACTTCCTTTACCTTAATTCTCTTCAACGCTGCTCTAGAAATAAATCTCTCTATAGCACCAAGATCTATCAGAATACTAAAAGTTTGGTCAGCGATTGTAACTAACATCTTGAGCATAGTGGACTGGTGCTCGGCCTGGCGGTTATTCACCAATGCATGGATCCTGTGGGCTTTGACCAAATATCCACTATAGTATGTCTTGTTGATATGGTCACTCTGGCCTTCTCAACTAAACAATCTCACTGGTAATGTTGTTCTCCACATGTCCAACACCCGGTCTTCGGTTCGATACTCCTAGCTTCGAAGTAGAAGTTGTTGGCCTACCATCCTGAGATCTTGGTTTATTTTGCTAATAGACCTAATTGTTGTTGTTGCACTTCGGATGTCATCTGTCCTGTTGGTCTTGTAGGAGTCCTCCCCTGACCCCCACTAGTCATTTCTTCCTTAGTTATGAGGGTCTTCTAGACTGCATCATGCAACATCTGAGGCATTAGGATCCTCACCTTTTCCTGGATGTTGAAGTTAAGGCCAAACACAAACTTTTTGACCTTTAGCTTATTGGTGTTTAGATGTGGGGAATACTTAAGAAACTCCATGAATTGGGCCTCATACTCCAACATGGTACGGCCACCCTGTCATAAGGTGTTGAACTCATTGAGTTGGTTCTCAATGAATTCCTTTAACAAATACCTCTCCCAGAACCGCTCCTCAAACAACTCCCATGAAACGTCTTCAAAGGCCATGTTCAATTGTAGTAGGAGCATCTTCCACCATAGAAGAGTGCTCCCCTTCAGTGGAAAGACCGCCATGTGGACCTTCATGTTGGAGGTGTAGTCGTGAAGTGAAAAGCACATCACATGTTCTCCAACCATGCCTCAATGGCTGAGACGTCCATGGCACCCATGAACTCGATAAAATTAACCTTCTCGAGTTCTTTGTGAATACTACCACTGCCAGCTGGAGCACATTGTGGACCCTCATTGGGTACAGATGCCCTGGCCTCCTCTCTATCTAGTCGGTTAATCAAGGCCTCTAACATCCTCTGAAAGGACCTTATCAACCCAACCACACCCCCCACAACAATCTGGTCATGCCCAATGACTTGTTCTTCTCCTTGGGGGGTTAGATCCCTCTGGCTTGGAATCCGCTGGAGGCATCGCACCTCCTCTCCTAGCACCACGTTGTCTACCCCCACGACTTCCTCAAACCATGATTACCGCATGGACAAGTTTAAATTTTAATTAGTGTTAAGTTATTAATCAAGTGTTTAATACCGTGGAAGGCATGATGATCCACATTCGTAGGGTTGAACTTGCTCCGATACCATATGTAACGGCGCCACCATTACGACTAGGAATAGCGAACTAAAATAAGATTTTTTTTTAAAAGTATTACGAAATTAACGTCAACACATAATCAACACAAGATCATAATTAAAAGCATTACAAGAGACACATCATCGAAATCAATAATGACACAAGACAACACTTTAACATAAATGAAAGAGACACTTGATTAACACATAAAAATAAATAATGATGCATTTCCACACATCGTAATCAACTGAACCAATTATAAATAATGATCAACCATATTGTTGAATATTAAATAACTACCCGCCCAACCTATCCTGCATGGTTAGGACCTTTAATACACATAAGAAACGCTCAAGCCCGAGATTCATCCGATTGATTTTGACCACTTGAGGTCTCAGGGCTGACGACTGTTCTAAGGAACAAAGAGGTGTCTAATTCCCATAATCAATCACGACTGAAACTCCAGACTAGATTATCAATCATACGTCAACATAGTTGAATTCCACAAGAGTAATCTAACTACTAAATCAATCATACATCAACAATATTTAATGGTGCAACAATAATCTAGTTACTAAATCAATCATACCTCAATCAATTCTACTACAAACATACATCAATTTAATGAGCGCAAAATCCACCTGAGAAACATTCTAACAATAACCCATCTACAAATGACACATATAAAAAAAAACGGACGCAGTTACCATCTATAATGCATTCCATCAACGGTTCAACTATAACAACATATATCAATTAATTAACGCAATACCATCATTAGACGAGGGACAAAACCAACATCGCCACAATGTGCGAGGAAGGACAAGGGTGTATTACCACATGTTTTTGTTTTCTTGAATTAGGTGCCTAGACAGGTTGATTTAATTCGTTTGTTAGAATATGTAGATAAGAGTTTCCAATATTAAATTTATTTCCATCTCTAAATACAAAAACACACTAGGAGGCTCTATGAGATGAAATACATTATTCTGAAAATTATGGTTTCCTTATATGTATAAATATCCTTTGGTAGTTTTTACTATATCTTCAGTTCACCGTCTTAGGCCAATCGAACTGTGAGTAAGTAGTCTGTAGGTGCTCACTATCATTTTTCATTTTAATTTCTTGCGAGTAATCCTTTACAACTAGATGTAGTTGAATACGTCTTACATCTTATGAAAAATGGTATGAACATGATCACAAATTAGGTTTCCTCTTTTGTAGTAAGCTTGATCGCTTACAATGTTGAAATAATCCAAGGGTAAATTTACTTAATCTTGGGATCTTATATTTTGGTGGGTACAGAAGAATCGAACCGAGTTGACTAAGCTTCTAGGTAAAGGATAAGGGTCATGTCATCTATACAAAACCTTGATGTTTTAAGTGGCCTATAAAAAATAAGTAGTAAGTGAGGATTTGTTCGAATGTCAACTTACCGAGGAAGATAGGGCTAGGTTGGCCCTTGAGTTGTTCATGTTTCCCAGGTTGTTATCTTGTGCATATACTGTCTGGATGAAACATTTTCTTGATCATTGCGCATGATTAGTAGTCTTTAAATGTCAACAGTTAGTTGTACCGACCTTGTTGGGTAGGGTGCGGAGTTGAAACTCAGTGCGTCAAATTATTCTAGAGATTCAAATTGTCTTTCAATCCTTCTAAGCGCGATTTCATTCCTGAATCCAATTTAATTTTTCAACCAATTTCAATTCGAAAAAGAGGAAGGTTATCATTGACATGAATCTTCCCAGTCTTATCGAGACTCCAGCTAATGAAGAGTGCAAGGTTCCCACGCCTACACTGTCATGTGAGTGGTGTCAGGTTACTGCTCGCCACCGTTCCCGAGGGACACACCCCGAAAATCACTCAGAACATAAAATTTTACAGAGATCCTGGAAGGAGAGGGCGTTAGGAATAGAACCAAAGAAATCGTTGTTCAACACTGCCATTTCAGCTCACAAAAACCCAGTCACACGCCAAAAAGGTAGAAATCAATTTTATCAGCTCTCTGCAATTAGGTCCTGAGCCAAAATGGATCTCTAAGCGATTGCATCGATCTCAGAATGAAATTTGATCGCGCACAGGTGCAACGGACTTGGTCTACCTTACCCAGGAGAGATTACCCAACAAGAGTTACAGGTTGTAGGAGAAAAAAAAACGTAAGTCCCCACAGTTTTAAGGAGAACGAGGGAGAAAAAAAAACGTAAGTCCCCACAGTTTTAAGGAGAACGAGGGAGAAAAAAAAACGTAAGTCCCCACAGTTTGGATCTATGTAAGTCACCCAGAAAAACGCCCAAGGTACCAAGGTCCATATCAGTACACTAAGGATAATGACTGCGCAATCAAAGTTTCGCTGCCAAGAAAGGCGCCAAGCACTTGAATTTATTTTCCCCAATTCCAGGCTCATCCCTGCAAGCTAATTATGACATACCCTTCTCAAAGTCGTGGAGACAGTGGAAATTGAACCGAATAGGCTTGAAGATACTGGAGGTGGGGATTCAAAGTTTTTTCTGAGTTGTTTTTCCCTAACGCCTCCCTTCTTTAGATCGTAGATTACAGCTCTGATTTGCCCAACCTGCCTTCTTTAGTAAGAATTCTGAAATTCTAGTTGTAGGTTGCTTGTGGTAATCGGTGTATCACTGTTAACGACAATAGATGTAGAAGGCAGTGATAGTTTGAAAAAGGTAAGGTGTGGAATGTTACAGTGGGCAGGCAAGGAAGATGAGGAGAGACCTAAGTGATGAAAACATATACTTAGACCACTACATGGTTAATGGATTGAATCGCAAATATCTGCGAAGTTGAACATCCAAGGGAAGAACAAAAGTACAATCCTATCACTGCCTAAAGCTTGATGCAAGCACGTTAAAAAATTAGTAGATTAGGGTTTAAGGAGGGTTGAGCATCTTCCTTTATTTTATTTTTATTTTAATTCCAAAATAGTTCCACAAGGAGGATATTGAACTAGGCTATCTTGGTGTGGTATTGGTACGGAAATTATTTATCACCCATGAAAATATTATCCAATGCGCATAAAAAAACTTACATAGTGCAAAGATTGTTATATCACCTAAGAGAACATTGATTCCTTGCACATACATAAAAACTTACAATGTGCATAATTTACATGACCAAATTGAAAACTAGAATTCATACAACTTGATTCCTATTTTACAACATTAACTAACAAAAACACTGTGTCCAGAAGTTTAATGATCCACGAGAACGATCTCCCATTTGGATCCTTACGCAAGCATCCTTCCTTCTCTCGCTAATCCAAAAAGTTCAACGGTACCTCTCAGCCAATGCTAGGGGTACTCTTCTTCCCCTTTAGCACCTCGATCCGTAAAGGGGCCATGCACATACAACCAAAATTCCTCTAGCTCTGAGCTTGCCTCGCAAGGTAGAGCCACCACTGTCTCTCAAGTTGGGAATCCCAACTCTGACAAGTAAAACCAGTGAAAAATTATGCACCATAACTTTACGCATCACCAATGTCATACATTTATCATCTCAGCCATTTGTTTTATAGAAATTCCCCATAACTCATCCCCACTTGCACAATTAATTTGATTTTTAATTTAAAGAATTTAGAATTATTTCCCCATACACTTGTCAGCCTTTCCCCAATTAGCACAAGTAAATCAACATTTTATTTTAATAAAGTTCAATTTCTATGACCTTTCCAAAAATGGCTCCTTAAATCACTCCTAGTTGTCTCTTTATTCTCCTTATTTCCAATTAATGACTGACGCCTTTCTAAAACTGAGTTGAGTTAAAATATGATTCTTCTCTAGTTAAACTAGTGTTAACTAGACTAGATACCTTTCTATGTGCACATATTCTTTTATGTTTTTTTCCTTTCTTATCTTAAATTCCAATTAGGTATTTTCTACACACATGTGTATTGTATTAATTCTTTAGAATTATTTCTTCTTTCTTATTTCTTAAATTGATTTACTTCATCCTCTCACTATTTAATTTATAATTTAGTTTTAGTTGTCTTACTAACTTAGACTTAGGTTTAAATTTTTGAATAGGCTTAGACTTTCATTTGGGGATTCAATTAATAATTTCAATGCTTAATTAATTAATTGAATCCGACAACGTTTAAAGATTTTACAAGGTTGATTATTTGCTAAGGTTTTCTAGGCCACCTAGATTCATTGACTCAAGTTTTAATTACGCGACGTTGTGCTCTTCAAGACGCACTTTGTCCTCCAAGGGTGCCACTCGCCTTTGATTGGTTTTGGTAGTTGTCCAACCCTTGTAGTCAACACTCTATTCGGGCGACCTTGTGAGAGACTAAGGAATTCTAAGAAATAAAAACTCTGCCTTATTGTGCACCCCTTAGAAATCTTCGTGAGCGACTGTCTCAGTCTACCCTCACGACATCGTGGACCTCTCGAACTAGGTAATCGTTAGCGTACAATTCGAGCCACGACGAGAGTGCTAGTAGGTTGTGACAAGGACTTTGCCACACCTCTCCCTCAATATATGGTCTGTGTGCATGGCCCATTTACTCCTTATGCGAGTCAGATTAGCAGGCAATTTTCAGCGTGCATCTATCAACGAAACATTGTCAATGATCCATATATAAAGTCATGCTATAATCGATCATATGTCACATATGCATAAATGAAATACTCAAATCAATACAATCCACTCCCTGACTCAATCCGAAGTCCAAGGAAGTCCATTGATGTCATCAACATCCACACTCTGTCAATGTCCTGCACACTCAAGGGAAACTCATCAATATCATCTGTCAATACGCATATATCAATAACGTCAAATCATAATCCATCAACATCATCATAATAATCCATAAGCAAAAGAAAAAACCATGTACTACAACCGGATCACTTACATACAAATATCCTCAAGAAATAAATCGATAACATATAATCGCAATAACAAGATGTTCCACAGTTACATGTTCATTGATTTTTTCTCGAATCTTCCTTCAATATTGTCTCTTATATTGATAGTGCATTTAAAAGCCTTGATTCACGTAAACAATCAAACTACATCGAAAATAAGTTATTCCATGAGGAGACCTACTATAGAAAGCAAGAAAGTGACTTTATAAAAGGAATAAGTTAAGCTTTAGCAAACAGACTTCATTTTCATGTAGAAAATTAAGTTGAATTTACTTGGTAATTCTAAGTTTTGCGTACGTTTGTCCCATTTTAAACAGGATCGTAAGAGTTCCAAATTAATAAAAAAAAATTAACTCGTACAGATACCAGATTCAAAAATTAAATTGTATAGATACCAGATTCCAACCAGGAAAGAAAATTGCCATTGGAACTGGGAATCAATGAAGGCACAGTTTCAAGAGACGGAGACGGGTGGCCTGTTTAAGATTCTGCGGCAAAAGAATAAAAAAAAAAGGGTTAGAGTGTGAGGACGTTTATTCAACCTTGATAATGGCAGGAAGCATTACGGTGGTTTTAAAAATAGTCCTCTGACTATGTTCGTCCAACAGTCATGCTGAGCCTTTACCGAATAGATTGCTAAACTGTCGATATGCATTCTACGTCAAGAGAGAGAGACGGATGACCTATTTAAGATTCTGTGGCAGAAAAAGAAAACAAATTGGTGAGAGTATGAGGAATGCTTATCCAACCTGGATAATGGGAGGAAGCTTTACCGTGCTTTTAAAAAAGATCCTCTCACTATGTTCGTCCAAGATTCATGCTGGGCCTTCACCGAATGGATTGGTAAACTGTCAAATCATGCCAGCCTGTCATGAAAGTCATCATGTGATATATAAGGGATGATTATAAGTAACAGTGAAAGAAGATATTAGTGGCTGTAGCGAGGTCTTTGGATGTATGGCTGGTGAGACTTCTATAAAACTATTAGCAGCAATCATGTCGAAATGATTTCGTAGGGTTTTGCAGATGTAGTGTTCAGCGATCTACTACATATGGGACAAAATAAATTGACACTTATTTGGACATTAGTTTTAACATATAGGTTTTCTGTGTCTCGGGCGTGGAAATTCATTATATATCGTTTTACTCACATTAACAAAATGTCACATTAGTTTATTTAATTTAATTTTTTTAATTTTTATTTTTATTTTGTGTTTTCAAATTTCTTTTTAGTCTTGCTTAACATTAATATACCACATTATTTTGTTTAATTTTTTTTAAAATTTACATGGTGTTTCCAAATTTGTTTTTCCTATTGTTTAACATTAATATATTGATCTTAAAACAGTGAAATTTTGATATTTTATATTTAAAATTAAGTAAATACATTATTTTGATATTTTATATTTAAAATTAAGTAAATACATTATTGTTAAGAATTATTCATATATTTTTATTGGTATACCATATTTCTAAAATAGAAATAGTATGAGAAAGATATAGTTTTGCAAAATGTACATTTAAATTCATCTTTTTCCAACTTTTATTTTTTTTCTAAATAATAAAAATTCATGAAAAAAATATAATAAAATAATGATAAATATTCAAACTATGTTTTATTCCTAATTAAATGTTATAATACAAACTAACTTAAAACAACGTTAAAATAAATCTGAAATAATGTTAAAATAAATCTAAATGAAAGGAAAACATTAAATCCACTTTGTACACATGTGAACATCTTCCCTTTTTTAATTTCACAAATAAAACATAATTTATTTCTCAACAATAACACTCTTCCTATCCTAAATCTTGTTATTCTCTCGTTGTCATTTAACATTTTTACCTCTAGTCTCCAACCTGGGGATTTTCTTTTAAAGAAGTGTAAGTCTGCTTTTAGATGAGGGATTTTTAACCCATGCAGATAATCTCTTCCAATGATTTTCTTATTCTCGTTATAGAATTTTTCATTGAATTTAGTTTTGATTGAGTAAACAGGTGTGTGTTTTACATTTGATGTATATAAAGGATGACCTCGGATTATGGTTTCTTTTGGTAATCGTGTTCTTCTTTTATTTGTTTTGTTATTATCAAGTCTCATGGGCATAACCTTTATATTTTTAACTTCTTGTAGTGGTGAAAAAGAAATTAGTATTTCAATGTATAGACTTAGTGATATGATAATTTTTTTTTTTTAAGAATTCAATCATCTTCTTGCAGAACCCATATGCAATGGATGACAATTGTTTTCTTCATCATGGACTCCTTCATCCTCTTCCACTTTAAAAGAGATTTTCCTTTGTTTATAAGGGTGTGGATCTTCCATATTAAAAGGGATTTTCCTTTGTTTATAAGGGTGTGGATCTTCCATATTAGAGTGATCCTCTTAAAATGAACTCAACAAAATGGCTTGTAAATCCTTTCCAAAGATTGATTTCATAAAATTGCATTACAACAAAAAAACCCTAGGTAATAGCTTTTACAAAAAATAAAAAGAATTAAAAACTTTATATATAAGATTTTTTTTTCTATATGATTAGGAATTTTAATTTTTAAATGAATGTTTATTTTATATTAGAGCTTTTCTCTATTTATATCGATTTTATTTCAGAATTTTACATATATTCTCATACATACTTATTAGTTTTGAATAGGTGGAAATTACAACTTTTCAAAGGGGTTTCAATCAAGATTGTGGAAACCACAAAGGTGTGGAAACCACAAAGGTGTACTAAAGAGTTACATTTTTAAAAAACCATTTTGGTATATTTTATCATTAAAAGGATGATGAAGTCTCTTGGATATTTGGATTATACAATTTCCATGTAAAAATCCCTTTCTTAAAGGCAAAAAAGTTGCATTCATTTGTTTATAGAAATGTCTAAGACAAGGTAATGTAGTTTTCATGTAAAGTGTTTGTAAAAATTTCTCCACAAAGGCATGGATTTGTAGTTTAATCTATGTTTCAATCAATCACTTAACTTATGCTAATCATTGACTTATATCAATTTGTTAATTTTAAATGATAAATTAATTTGGTATCTTAGAAGGGTGGATCCATGAAGCTAGGTTCCATATTTCAACAAGCCAGGAACATGAAAATGGTCTTTACACATCCTTGATCAAGGAGACTTAAAATCTCAAACAAGTTAAAATCTTGATTAAGAGTTTTAAACCATGATCGAGAGATTACATAAAACAATTATTGGATCAATGGCTTGTACATCTTGAGCAAGGGAAGTTTTAAACCATGATAGAGGGATTAAATAAAAATATTATTTGATCGATAACTTCAACATCTCGAACAAAGGCTAAAAGTCAAGAATTCTTCCTTATTTTTGAAAGATATCATAGAGATGCAACTATCAAGAGATGAAATTACTTGACATCTTCTATGAGAGATGGTGGACTTGTGCATGTAGAATCACCATTGAATCATCTATCCAATAACCTATCATTTTCTTTATTTTAGCTTCATACTATATTTTTAATTATTTCTTTTTATTTAAGTACTTATGAACCCAAAAAAGATAAGTATATTAATAATTACACAACTAAAAAATTAGAATTTTTTGAGGGGATTCTAATAGTTGTTACTCTTCAAAAATATATATATATATATATTGTTTTGTAACCATGATAAAAAGATATTGTTGGGCACACAAAGGTGTCTAAAATTCCAATAGAATATTACTTAGTTACCTTAAAAAATAATAAAAAACATGATATCTAAAAAATTGTTAAATACACTATGTTATATTTAGATCATATAATTTACTTATTTTTAAATTATACATTAAACTAATAGTTGGAACAAAAGTTATTTGTTATCTTTTCCAAAAAAAAAAGAAACTACCAATATATAATTAAATTCAAATTTAGGACATTAAATGATATTAATTATTTTTGAAAAAAATATTGTTAAAATGATAACACAATTTCTTCCAGATTATTTTTAATGCACATGAAAATCTACAAGCCTTATATGAGTTTCCATAGCTTCAATTTAAAAATATGTAAAATGTCCAATTTTCATAACCACATTTCACTGGAAAGTGGGACACATATTTATAAATTCACCCAAAAGTATGATAAACAGTATAAATATATCTTGTACAAATTTTCTCTTAGCATTAATTTTTCTTGTATCATAATTAAGGTAGTCACATTCTTTGCTTCTGTAATATGTATCTTCTTAGGGTTGTAACTTTCACCTACAAACTTTATTTTAGACACATTATACATCATTAAAAACTCTTAGTGATGGTTTATGTGTGTGTGTATATGTACTACCCCTGTTTTCCCCAGCTTATAAATATAATTATTTTATATATAATGTTAGAAAACCATGGACAGATCTATTATGTGTGGACTTTGGAAAATGTTGAACCTTTGCTAAAGAAGGTGATGTAAATATTTTTGTTATTAATATAAAAGGAAAATGTTGAATAATTGTTGAAGGGAATTACCTATACAGGTTACGATGTGATGCAACACCCCCTGCCTCAGCAGGTTCTGCGCAACCTCTCGGTCTTAGGATCGTTCCAAATTCTGAGCCGAAATGGCTCTTCAGACTCCTGCTGGAACCCTCTGAACAAATCCACATGTCCCTTTAATTCCCTGGCACATGCTTTGAGAAAACCTATGCAAGCGCTCAACTTTTAGCGCTCTTCTTTGTTCTGAACCAACAGACCTTTCGCGTTTCGGGGTTTCGGGACTCCTACATGCGAGCTCTCCCAGGCTCCTTGTCCCTCCAACTCCCAGTCGCCGAAACATCGAAAAGGGATTAACGACTTTGGGTCCTCCCTTAGCCACCGAATGCTTTCAGGTTTTCGCGTTTCGCGATTTTGCGATTCCGACTGTAGGCAATTCTAGGTCCTTCGATCTCTCGGACCCCAAAATGGAGAAAAGGGCTTAACGGTTCCTTGGGAACGCTTTTGGGGTTTCGCGATTCATGGAATCATGATGCAAGGGTCCCACTCCTTTGTCTTTCAAATCCCTGGTTGCCGAAATGCCGAAATATCTTGGCGTTTGTTCTTTCATGGTTTCACGATTCGAGGAATCGCGATGCAAGGGTCCCGCTCCTTTGTCTTTTGAATTGTCGAAATGTCGAACCCCGAAATGCCGAAATTCCGAAATTCCACTCCAAAGGGGAATCAATGGCCCCTGTTGCAACCTCCTCGCAGATCTGGCAGATCCGACGGTCCACGGAATTTTGACACTTCTTCCTGGAAGCGCCCCACCATCCAATTATACCCTTGTTAATCTCCTTCGTGATTCGGGACTTGGAGCAACCAAGGATTTGGCATGCACTCCAAACTCACGATTCCTGAATTCACGAAATGATCCAACGGCTTACGCAAAGCCCAATCAACAGTTCACGTTGATCCTGGATCCTAAGGTGATGGGTTCGTCCACCTCTAACCACCTTGCATCTTCCTTTGATCCTACGGTCCTCGTGATTTCACGAGTTCTCCACAGAGAATTCTGACCGTCTACCTCTGCTTCTCAAGGACTTTTGGCCAATGACTTGGCACCCTCCTTCTGCTGTCTGGACATAACTTCGATGGTCCAGATCCAACCTTCTATCACTGATCCAACAACTATTGTAGCTCCCTCCCGAGATTTCTCACCTCCTTCTAGACTTGGAAGAATTTCAATTTTCAAAGGCCTCGATCTTTGCTCCCTTTGTGAGCTCAATTCCTTTGGATATCACTTGTGTTCTAGGAATGCTATCCCTCCTGAGCTTTGTCGACTGTGAAACCTCAAAGGGTTTCTCGACCTTCTTCTCACTCTGTTTTTACTCAGTGCGCTAAGGCACTATGCTTCCTGAGCTTTGTTTACCCGAGCCTCTAGGGGACTTGCCCTTCTATGCTCTCAAAGGGAAATATGGTGTCCTCTTGACGACCTTCTGCTCAAGCCCTCCTTGATGAGCTTAACAGAGTATTCAGTAACTCTGTGAGTGTCTCTCCTTGACACTTCTCTTTCCAACAGAACTCAAAAAGAGTCCTTCTGTGCACTCTATGCAACTGCTCAATGCCCTCCTGGAAGAGCTTCCACAGAATCCTTAGTGATTCTGTTTTCTCTCTGAACTCGAAATAGAATTCTTCTGTGCACTCTATGCACTTTCTCAATGCCCTCTTGGTAGAGACTCATAGAACTTCAGATGTTATGTCTTCTCTCTATGCCCTCCTCTGCATAGTTCGACCTCCAAGGTGTTCAACAACCTTGAGTTTTTTCCCCAAGTCAATGACTCCAGCTGGCGCGCCCTTCTGGCACATCTCTGTCTGAACTCTGCAGAATTCAAAAGTGCACTCCTTGCACTAGCTTACAGAACCTGCAGTATTCTGTCATGCAACCTCTTGCATGAAGCCACAAAGAACCAAAACTTGAAAATCAAATAACTCAACAGACAATGAATCTTGTCTGTAACTTGCAAATGTAAACAACACATACATCCATAGCATATCATCAACACATAGAGACATTCATTCATGAACTCACAACCACATGAATGACAACATGTAGGAAAACTGCTCTTGTTTGTATTAATCAAGAATGCCTGATTAGAATGTGTTCGAGCTCGGACTGAAACAAAGTCTCAGCTCTCCTCTCCTATCCAACCTATTCTCTGTTCTACTCTCCCCCGAATTGAAAAACAAAAGAAGATCTTTTTACAAAAGGGGGCTCCTCGAGCACTTCCCTCCATCCTCACCAACTCACATTAATTTACATTCAATTACATTGAATGGTTGTCTAGTCCGAATCGGATCTAGATCTCAGCCTTACAACCATTTAAGGCAACCTTTATCTAAAGCTTACGCACATGCATGGATTTTGTCTCTACCAGCCTTACAACATTTAATACAATTTTCAAATTTTGAAAAAAAAACGAGAGGGCTGCGCCTCTCTCCTTCCATTGAATGCGCACTTTGATGTGATGGTTGGATGGCGTGTAGCTGGCTTGGAGTGATGCTCCTGCATCATACTCCTCTGCTACAAAAATCATGAGCTCTTGCTCATGAGCTTCCCAGCACCGCTGTTGAAATCCACCTGGATCCCAAACAATTCTCTGGAGTTGTCTATCTACTCCACTGCTTCGTTGTTGCTGCTGCATCTGCTGCCTTGCTGCTATGGCAGGTTCTCCTTTGCTCAGCTTCCCTTTGTTGACCGCTTCTACTGATCTGATCATCAACCTTATGATTTCTTCAATTATCTCGTCCAACTTCTCCCATGGCTGGCTCTCCTTTTGCAACCTTCTCTGCTTCACTTCTTCTCTGCAAATGGGTAGATCATCCTGATCCCCTATGTTATCTTCTTCCTCTGTGGCCTCAACTTGCCACCCTGCTGCAAAATTCACCTCTGCAGTCTTATATTCTTGACTGAACTGTGGTTCGGTCATCTTCTCTAACAGACTTTCTTCTGCCATTTCCCCTTGTGCTGGTTGAATTCCAGGTTCCTCCAGCTGCTCCTCAGATTGGAATTTCCCTTCAACTGTTGTTGCATGCCTCGACATTACAGTCATCATCATCTGTTCATCTTCCTGGCTGAAATTTCTGAGCGATTCCTCGAAATGCTCCTCTGCTA
>JASDQU010815467.1:12053-23235 GCA_032191745.1 Picea mariana
CGACGTGCAGTTACCGCACGTCACTCCAAACCACGCTCATGCTCGTCACCCTAGCCATATTTGCATTTGGCTCTGGTGGTTGTGGAAGCTCAACGATTTTAGGTTTTGAAAGGAAAAACATAGGCCAACTCTTCCCTTGAAGCAATTTTTCCAGGTATGGCTCCTTTGCTTTCCATCCATGATGGTCCCTCTGCATTATGAATCGATTTGTTGGCTCAAGATTGCATGAGTTTTGTGCTTTTCTTGAGTTTTGACTGTGTATCAATGCTATGTTTATGGTTTTCTCTGTGATTACTGTGGAATGTTGGCGTTTTAAAAGAAAGGAATGGGTGTTATTGCTTTGTAAATATTGTTCATTGGTTATTTGTTTAAAAGAAAATGCCGGTCATCTTGGGGTTTTATTCTAGTTCTCTATGAAAAATGATAACAATGGTGCAACAAGCTCTGAGTTTTTATTTGCGCGGGGTTCTACCACCAGTCTGGGTATTATTTTCTATCACCCCTTTTCGTCTCGGTCATTGTTATGATTTGTTCCTCCAAGTTGCAATGCAACTGTCGACAAGGTATTGTTCTTGCTCTGTTTGGCCGAGCCCTAAGCTATTATTTGTTATGGATTTTTTCTTCACTGTCACTAATTGCACAATGGAATATTTGTACTGCCAAGAACCTTGAATGGAAGTTTGTATATGTGTTGAGTAGCCATGGGTTGTGATTAGGAATTCTTCCATAGTGGTTATAAGAATTTGCCCCTCTCGTTATCCATTGGAGGTGGCTGACTACTGTGTTTATTACCCTCACTGTCAATTTTTAGGATTATGAGTTAAACAACTATGGTGTTTTTAAATAAAGAGCACGAGCTCTCTGTTCTCCGAAGACTTGTCTTGATTACGTATGGTTTATTCTCTATGATAAATTATGTTAAGAGAAAGAGTGGTTACGATCTATCTTTGTTCGAATAATCTCCCTTGAATGAGCCAAACTCTCATTACCTCTCTGCAATAGAGTTCTAAAGAACATGACTTGGTTATGTTTCTACTGAGCATGACTTGGTTCTATTGATCTCAACTTGTTTCTATTTCTCCTCGGGCACCTTTTGGCTCTGTCAAAATTTTGAGTTACAAGTTAAATGTCTGTGGTAATTTTTTAAAAGAGCACGGGATCTCTGACTTCAAAGACCATGTCTTGATCGAGTCTTTGTATTCCTCTCTGTGATAAATTTGTTTGTAAAAGAAAAGGGTATGGGTTATCTACAACCCTGAAAACTTTCCATTTCGTCAATTATGGTTATTCCATACATTGCTGTGTTAAATCCTAGCACAATCATGATTCCATTTTAAATTTTAGAGGCACATATGTGTGATTGGTCCATCAAACATAATCTTAGTCCTGTCAAGATTAAATGAAACACCTGTGCGTGATATGGTTCTTCTTTCCTCGCGCATTATATGGCTCTGTCTTTTATTGAGCATTTCTTTTAAAGGGAAGTCTGTACATGTTTAATGCACACGGATCTCAGGCTCAAAATCTACATGTTTTTGGTTAAATACTATTGTCGAATCAGGATTGGTGTCAATTATATTGTTGAGGACCTGTGTGTGTGTTTAAATCGAGCCCGATTATTGTTTTGATGACAGTTGATTGTGTTAGTCAGTGTTGGAAAAGTAGACTGTTGGTGGTTAGTACTAGGTCTACTATGATTTGATTGCAAAGGATGAATATTGGATATGGATAATTGGAATCACTGTGCATATTATGTTTTGTTTTAAAAGAAAAGGTTAGCATTGGAGAATGCAAGACTGTGGTTATCGTGGTTATGATATTGGAAATGATGTTAATGTGATGTTGCATAGATATGGTATAAGATGCACAGATTGATATAATTGAAGAGTTCTGGGAAATTGAATTGGTTTTATTTTATTTTTAAGACATCAAGCATTCTGTCTGTAAATAATGAACAATTAAATGATTTTGGTTTTAGAATGGATGCTTATTGGATTATGATCTGGACAGAGTTATGGTTGTTGTTTTACTTAATTTATTTTCTATGAACAATATCCGTATTATTCCCTCTCATACTCTCACTTTTTCGCTCCTTATACCCCCCTCACAATCCCAATTTCATTTTTACATGCCCTGTTCTATTAAATAAATTTAAAACTCTTTATGGCAGTGGTAAAAGATGACACAAGAATAGGTGGCAACTGATATTTTTTTTGGTATTGATTGCACAGTCAGTTATTTAATGAATTGTTGAGAAGTACCCTCGATCCCATCACCCTAGCCATAGTTGCATTTGGATTAGGTGGTTGTGGAAGCTCCATGATTTTAGGTTTTGAAAGGAAAAACACAGGCCAACTCTTCTCTTGAAGCGATTTTTCCAGGTATGGCTCCTTTGCTTTCCATCCATGATGGTTCCTCTGTATTATGAATTGATTTGTTGGCTCAGGATTGCATGAGTTCTGTGTTTTTCTTGAGTTTCGACTGTGTATCAATGTTGTGTTTATGGTTTTCTCTGTGATTACTATGGAATGTTGGCATTTTAAAAGAAAGGAATGGGTGTTATTTCTTTGTAAATCCTGTGCATTGGTTATTGGTTTAAAATAAAATGTCGGTCAACTTGGGCTTTTATTCTGGTTCTCTATGAAAAAATGATAACAATGGTTCAACAAGCTCTGAGTTTTTATTTGCACGAGGTTCTACCATCAATTTGGGTATTAGTTGCTGTCACCCCTTTTCATCTCGGTCATTTTTATGATTCATTCCTCCAGGTTGCAATGCAACTGTCGACAATGGTATTGTTCTTTCTCTGTTTTGCTGAGCCCTGAGCTATTGTTTGTTATTGATTTTTTCTTCATTGTCACTAATTGCCRAAAGCATTGCACAGTCGAATATTTGTACTGCCCAAAACCTTGAATGGAAGTTTGTATATGTGTCGAGTAGGTGGTCGACTAGTGTGTTTATTACCCTCACTGTTAATTTTTTGGATTATGAGTTAAAAAATTGTGGTGTTTTAAAGAAAGAKCATGAGCTCTCTGTTCTCGCAAGACTTGTCTTGATTACCTCTGGTTGCTTCTCTGTGATAACTTTTGTTAAGAGGAAGAGGGGTTACGATCTCTCTGTGTTCGAAGACTCTCCCTTGAATGAGCCAAACTCTCATTACCTCTCTRTAATAAAGTTCTAAAGAACACGACTTGGTTCTGTTTCTACTGAGCATGASTTGGTTCTATTGAGCCTGACTTGTTTCTATTTCTCCTCGGGCACCTTTTGGGTYTGTCAAAATTTTTAGTTACAAGTTAAATGACTGTGGTAATTTTTTAAAAGAGCATGGGCTCTGACTTCAAAGACCATCTCTTGRTCGAGTCTCTGTATTCCTCTTTKTGATAAATTTGTTTGTAAAATAAAAGGGTATGGGTTATCTACAACCCCGAAAATTTTCCAATTGGTCGATTATGGTTATTCCATCCATTGCCGTGTTAAATCCTCGCATGCTCATGATTCCATTTTAAATTTTAGAGGCACCTATGTGATTGTTCTATCAAACATGATCTTGGTCCTCTCAATTTTAAAGGAAACACCTGTGTGTGATATGGTTCTTCTTTCCTCGTGCATTATATGGATCTGTATTTTATGGAGAATTTCTTTTAAAGGGAAGTCTGTACATGTTTAATGCACACAGATCTCAGTCTCATAATCTACATTTTTTTGGTTAAATACTATTTTTGAATCAGGATTGGTGTCGATTATATTGTTGAGGACATGTGTGTGTTTAAATCGGGCCTAATTATTTTTTTGAAAACAGTGGATTGTGTCAATCAGTGTTGGAGAATTCGATTGTTGGTGGTTAGTACTAGGTCTACTATTATTTGATTGCAAAGGATGAATATTGGATATGTATAATTGGAATCACTGTGCATATTATGTTTTGTTTTAAAATAAAAGGTTAGCATTGGAGCATGGAGGAATGTGGTTAGAATGGTTATGATATTGGCAACGATGTTAATGTGGTGTTGAATAGATATGGTATAAGATATGCACAAATTGATATAATTGAAGATTTCTGGGCAATTGAATTGTTTTTTTATTTTGAAGACAACAAGCATTTTGTCTATAAATAAGGAAAATTTAAATGATTTTGGTTTTATAATGGAATCTTATTGGATTATGATCTGGACAGAGTTATGGTTGTTGTTTGATTTAATTTATTTTCTATGAATAGTATCCATATTATTCCCTCTCATAGTCTCACTTTTTCGCTCATTATACCACCCTCACGATCCCAATTTCATTTTTACATGCCCTGATCTATTAAATAAATTTAAAACTCTATATGGCAGTGGTAAAAGACAACACATGAATAGGTGGCAATTGATATTTTTTTTGGTATTGATTGCAAAATCAATTATTTAATGAATTGTTCAGCAATACTCGTGTTCTTACTCCCTTTCATGATATCACTTTTTAGCTCATTACAATCCCCCCAGATATCCAAAGAATCCAATTTCACTCCCTGCTCATTTGGCAATTATTAATTTTTTTTTATGGATTAAATTGCATGGGTCTTATGTCAATTTTTGAGCCAAACTTTGTTTCATATAAAGAGAATGACATGTATGGTTTGTTAAGGGCTAGTTGCTAATAAATGGTTGCATACAGGATGAGTTTCTTCAGCATAGGCAGTCATGGAAGAAACAATAGGGGAAGAAGAAACTAGAATAGAGGGCCTAGAAGGCCCATATTCTCAATTCATTTTGTGATGATCCTCAGGAGTTGAACCAGATTTTTCAAGCTGGGTTCTTCAATTGGATTGGGCAGGGGATAATCCATCCTAGACCAGAGAGGCCTCCCTTTCAGCCCCAAATTATCCCTGGTATCCCTTTGCCTCCCCATGTATATATGCAACCAGAAGTTCTCGAAAATGATGGATGGAAGGAGATTGTTCATCCGACAGTCTCCCACCATCATGGCTAGACACACTTGTCATTGCCTCCTCCTCCTCCTCCACCTGTAAACCCAATTGCTCAAATTTCCCCTGCACACTCACCTGTATAGTCCTCTCATGCTAACAAACGAATCAAAACTGAGGCTTCCCATGTGCAAGACAAAGGTAAATTTGTTTCTTCCCCCTCATCTCCTTCAAGTGACTCAGCAAAGTCAGTGTCCTCCCGTATGCACCCGAGGGACGATTTCTCCCATGTTATTAGTGAGATCAAACCTCAAGGTTCCACCCAAGCTAAGGATAATTCTGGGAAGTCCAAAGGGGACAACAGTGACAAAAGAAGGATTGCCTCTCAAAGTGGAAAATATGGATTTTGGTTTATGTGTTTATGGTTGATTTGTTGAAGACAATGGACTACAAAGAGTTTTGGAAAACAAACTATTTTTTGGATAATGTGGATATTTACATGTCTTGGATATAATTTGAAATATTTCTGATATTTAAATTTCAAATTTTGGAAATAATTTATGGGAGTTACAAGGAGGCATGCATTTAATTGGTTGTCTAATTGTGTTTATTTTTGTAAAGAAATAAAAGAGAGTCACAAGGGGTCCCACCTACTTAGTTATTATTTAATAAATACCCTTAATTATTATTATTACTAGTTCCCCTAAACTAAAATTAGTTAAGTTTGATTAACTTAACTAAATGAGGTATTTGAACTACTTCAACTGATTTGGAATACATAAAAGATAAATGAGAAGGAAGAACAAGGGGAGAATAGAAGGAGAAAGCAACATTAAGGTTTGCTCAATTATTTTCATGAGATAGTTCAATTTTCATTCATTCTTCAATTCATTAAAGGCCTAATTCTCTTTTTGAAAACAAGGTCCTATTGCAGACATCAAGGTTCAAAGCTGAACCATATCATTCAGATGCTTGTTTAAGAGGTGTTGATATATCTTTAATAGTATGCATATACTTGTTTGTTTATGGATTGAGTTTCATAATTGATAAAGGATATTGTGCATAGTCAAGTGGGCAACAGTCTGTGGCAAGATGATMCAGATTTTAAACTTCAGTTTTTACTTCTTGTCAGAGTCCTTTTGTATGGTTTCCATCGGGGATWTCTAAGTTTGACCTTGGTCCATGCCCTCACATGGATTTTTGTAAAGAGAAAGATACTTTTTATTTCTTGGAATGAAATAAAGCGATTTATTTTCTGTCTCATTTATGTTAATCTGTGACTTGGTTACTTTTGTTTTTGATCTCCACATTTACTTTCTGAAATCTGTATATGTTCAAAAAATTATATAAAAATTTCATTTTTTGCAAAAATCTTTTCATTTAAAAAATYAGTCTAAGCCCTTGTAATTAATACTTGTGGATTGGGAAATACATTTTGAGGCTATAAAACATAGGGTAATATTCCCGACTATCTTGCCTTAGCCAAGTAATATTAAAAAATGCTTGAGTAAGATAATTAATTTCTTTTTCTCAACACTGCACACCTCTCTTGGGTGCAAGTTTCAGGGTAGTAAAGCACCCTCTTGTGTGCATTAGGGTTTCATGGTTGGAGGATATTCTCTTGAGAATATAACAAAGGATTTTTGGGTTTTTCTCCCTTGTTGAGAAGGGATTTCCCAGGATATTTCTTGGGTTCTTGTGCATGGTTATTCTTCTTGTGGTCTTGGTTATTGCAACACTTGTAAATTGTGTAGTTGCATTTGTTCATGGTTCAAGTAAATGATAAAATGAAATAAACCTCATGCTTGAGCCTAGCATAGTGTAAATTCAACATGGTTTCAGAGCATAGGTCTTGAAGAATCCATTGCACAAGCTTCTAGAAATCATCCTCTCTCTTATGCAGAACCGTACGAGCCTCCTAGGGTTTCTAGAAATGCGTATGACCCTCTCCTTTTTGGCTATTCCATCACTTAATATTGAAATGTTGGGGATAAAAATTGCATAGGTGTGTATGAACTCCCTCAGCGCACCTTCGACAACTCTCAAATTGTAATTCTGAGAATTTTGGATTTTTTCCCTAGGGTTTCTGGGGTTCCACAATTCTTTGCATAAATTTCAGAAATTTCAGTTTTAGGGTTTCTATAACCAATTGAAGAAGTTCTACAGCTCTCCAACATTCCTATTACACTATTAAGGCTTATTGTTGGCATTCATAAGTCCAATGAAACCTAATCTTGATAGCCTAGCCTAGCCGTTAGGTTTCCTATCCTAGTTGCTAAAGGTTTGTGGAAGAATCTGCAAACCATGAAGAACATAACTCTGTTGGAAGATCAAATATGAAGACTTCCTCTTCATATAAACACTATGAGGTATGCACTTTTATATATTATTTGTATCATTTTCAAGAGGGTACTTGCAGGAGGAAGGAACCTTTGCTGCAATCGTGGATCCAGAGGGATCTCAGTGCATTTAGAGGAACAACACACTAGAAGAGAAGACTCCAGGTTTGATTGTTTTAATTATCATTCCTCTAACCTACATTTCTAATTTTTCTACACTGCAAGTAAGCGTTGTAGCTGTGACAACAATCCTTAATTTTTTTTGATTCTAGAGATGTACTCATTATTCTCCTTTAGGAGATATTCTTGTCTTGTGTCTTTTCATTTGTTTTCATGTTTCAAGCAGGTTAACAACAAAGGAAGATGTTTATCCTTCATACTTCAAAGGGAGTCACTTGAATCAGAGGGAGTCAAAACTATTTGAGGAGGAAGAACAAAACCATCATTGAAGAAACCAAAACAATGATACTTGATCAACATATACCTATGATTCTATGGGCATAAGAATCCATGACAGACTTCACCAGAGTAAATCTTGAGGTAGGACACTTCAGGTATCCCTGTACCTCCCCATGTATCTATGCAACCAGGAGTTCCTGAAAATGATGGATGGAAGAATATTGTTCATGCGACAGTCTTCCACCATCATGGCTGGACAAACTTGTCATTGCCTCCTCCTCCTCCACCTGTAAACCTAAATGATCAAATTTCCCCTGCACACTCACCTGTACAGTCCTCTCATGCTAACAAACGAATCAAAACCGAGGCTCCCCATGTGCAAGACAAAGGTAAAGTTGTTTCTTCCCCCTCATCTCCTTCAAGTGACTCAACAAAGTGAGTGTCCTCCCGTATGCACCTGAGGGACGAGTGCTCCCATGTTATTAGTGAGATCAAACCTCAAGGTTCCACCCAACCTAAGCCTAATTCTGGGAAGTCCAAAGGGGACAACAGTGACAGAAGAAGGATTACCTCTCACAGTGGAAAAAATGGATTTTGGTTTATGTGTTTATGGTTGATTTGTTGAATACAATGGACTACAGAAAGATTTGGACAACAAACTATTTCTTGGATAATGTGGATATTTACATGTTTTGGATATAAGTTGAAATATTTCTGATATTTAAATTTCAAATTTTGGAAATAATTTATGGGAGTTACAAGGAGGCATGTGTTTAATTGTTTGTCTAATTGTGTTTATTTTTGTAATGAAATAAAAGGGAGTCACAAGGGGTCCCACCTACTTAGTTATTATTTAATAAAGACACTTAATTATTATTATTACTTCCCCTAAACTAAAATTAATTAAGTTTAATTAACTTAACTAAATGAGGTAGTTGAACTACTTAAACTGATTTGGAATACATAAAAGCCAAATGAGAAGGAAGAACAAGGGGGGAATAGAAGGAGAAAGAAATACTAAGGTTTTCTCAATTATTTTCATGAGATAGTTCAGTTTTCATTCATTCTTCAATTCATTAAAGGCCTAATTCTCTTTTTGACAATAAGGTCCTATTGTAGACAACAAGGTTCAAAGATGAACCATATCATTTAGATGCTTGTTTCATAGGTGTTGATCTATCTTTGATTATTTGTATATACTTGTCTGTTTATGGATTGATTTTCATAACTGATAAAGGATATTGTGCAGAGTCAAGTGGAAAGTTGTCTGTGGCAGGCTGATCCATATTTTAAATTTCAGTTTTTACTTCTTGTCAGAGTCATTTTGTATGGTTTCCATCGGTGATATCTAAGTTTGACCTTGGTCCATGCCCTCCCAAGGATTTTTGTAAAGAGAAATATACTTTTGATTTCTTGGAATGAAATAAAGTGATTGCTTTTCTGTCTCATTTCTGTTAATATGTGACTTGGTTACTTTTGCTTTTGATCTCCACATTTACTTTCTGCAATCTGTATATGTTCAGAAAATTATATAAAAATTTTATTTTTTGCAACAATCTTTTCATTTAAAAAATCAGCCTAAGCCCTTGTAATTAATACTCGTGGATTGGGAAATACATTTCGAGGCTATAAAATATAGGGTAATATTCCCGACTATCTTGCCTTAGCCAAGTAAGATTTGAAAATGCTTGAGTAAGATAATTCATATATTTTCCTCAACATTTATTTTGTGACCATACTGGGGAAATATTGCATATCTCTCTGGTTGTTTGTATGCTTGATTATCATTGAATATATTTATATTTCTTCTTTTTCTTTGATTATTTCTTTTCTTCATGACTGTATGTGTTGCAAGACAACCCAATATTGAGCTCGGTCTTAAAGATCAGACCAACATTGCTTTAACCTTATTTAGTACCATCTTAGAGACCACTAATACCCGAGTTGAGCTTGAACGCTTGTGGGTAGTCATTGAGCAAGACACAAGTGTCCGAGAACATTACGAAGCTAGGAAAAGACAACCTAGGAATCAACCATAGCTTTCTTTTTCCAAAAGTTTCATCTTATTTTCATGTCCTTAAACCATCACATCTCTAGGAGAAGAAGAGGTTTATCACCCGAGATTAGTCCTATTGCTGAAATAGGAAGAAGAAATGTTATTTTGTCAACCCAACAAAGTACTCTAAAGAGAAGTTTGTCTGATTCAACCAATTTGTCTTTCTATCCATTACCTATCATTCACAAGATGACATCTAGTGGTGGCTCTAGTGGTATTGGAGGTGCTTCTTCATCTCAACCTTCAGCCTCATCAGTGACTGGAAACTTATGTAATCATCAGATTCCAATTCAATCAACTACAAACCCTGCCAAGGTCATTAAAAAGTATGGGCTCTTTAAGTTTGAAGAGTATGCTACAACTACTTTGTGGCATGTTTCCTCTCCTCTAAACCTAGCACCCGCCACTCGTCCACTTCCTAAATTCAAARAGCATCTCCATAGGTTTTCAGGGAATAGAACGGTCACTACGAATGAACACTTGGTGGCATTTTCGAATGYCTGTCACAACATATGATCCAATTACAATGRCACTTGTATGTGCTTATTTGTTAATTCCCTTGAAGGGAAGGCATCGACTGATTTCTTTGATCTTCCTCCCAGGATTATTTCCACTTGGGAGGATTTATTTTATTGGTTTAAATMTACTTATGGGCAGTCCAAGAGCCCAATCGAGCAACTATGGGAGTATAATAACATTACTTATAAAGACGGTGAGACTATCAAGTCTTTCAACTTGCGTTTCATCAAATTATATAATCAATTTCTCAAACTTATTCATCCTCAGAACCAAGCCTCTTTTATGCATTACTATAATGCTCTACCTTCCCCTTACTGTCATAGGCTTGAAGAAAAGGCCATTGAAAACCTTGGTTCCACCCTATATACTTGTTTAGAGTATGAAGAACAACTTGAAAGAACATGTCTTCCCAAGGAAGACTCAGTTAAATAGACGAACATGTCTGCCCTCTTACAGCTTGTACAAGACATGAATAATCAAATGATAACGTATGAGTAGAAGGGAAAGATCCCTTCACTTACGCCTGGGGTCTCATCTTCTTCTTCACCACCCTTTAGGAATCCTAATGAAAACAATTTTCAACCTAAAGCCATCATGCCTCGCAGTTGGTGTAACTTTTGCGAGGAACACCATGAGGAAAGTACTTGTGAGGTAAGGAAGAGTGCCAGAGATAAAATATTTGGTAACTACCATTGTTGTTATAGATTTTGTAGAACCAGAGGATGTCATGATCATAAATACTAGGAACAAATCCTATTCTCCGAAAGGTAAATATGATCCTCCTCGCACTTCTTCTAGCCCAAGCTCTTCTTCACTAGCCGCTACTGTACATGTTTCTAAAACTCCTGAAAGTCAAGGAAACACCTCTCCTCTTACCTCTTCCAAATAAAACATTCTCAATCAATTGGATAATATTAAAGCTGATGCTTTCCTCCTAGACATGGTTGCCGTCCCTGAGCAAAAAAA
>JASDQU010815468.1:0-13092 GCA_032191745.1 Picea mariana
GGTTCATTAAGTTAGTCTGATAAATAATCTCTTCATTGCACTATCTTAGTATCCCATTGATCCACCTACTGAAAAAAATTCATCTGTTAAGTTACCAGGCATACTTAGCTTACAACCCTAAGTAGTTTCCTGGAGTGATAACAAGCGCAACGCGAAGCGGAAATCGTGGAAGCTAGACCCCTTTTTAGGTCCTTTTAGGGTTTTGGGAATAATGTAATGGGAAAGGGATGTTGGCCTGTGGGTTTACTCACGCTTAGGCCCACTTTTGTAATGTATAAATAGAAGGCTAGGTGAGGTGAGTAAGAGGACAGTCTATTTGATGTAGGCTAAGTGCCAAAATTTGAATCTATGTGATCAAGGCTTTGTGCATTTTGTGTAAGACTTACAAAGCTAAGCGAAAGTCCATGTGAGATATGGTAGAAGGATTTGTGCTGTAGCGCAAGGAAGAAGGATCTGGCGAGCTGCACAGATATTCTGTCCTATGCGGAGAGGGATTTGGATGGCTCTATGATGTAACTTGATTAACTAAAGCTAATAAAAAAGAAGACTTTGTGGATGTATCTCCAGGGTGGAGGTGAACCACGGTAATTCTGTGTGGTGTGCTCTGTGCCTCGACCTGATGTGTTTTTCTCTTCCTTTGCTAAGTGATTTGATATGTTTAGATAGATATATTTATGCTTTGTTCTTCTGAGATATGAATTAATGTTAGATCTGGTATGTAAGATGCTTAGTGCTTGATCTGCCGAATCTAATCTATCTTGTTGTGGCTAAGTGTTGAATTATCTTAGATCTAAGTACATATTGTGATGCTCTGTGCTATCTGCGAAGTATCATAGAGGTTGAATATTGATGAATAATCTATGATAGGTGATTGCTAAGTGTTATAATCATAGATCTGTGTCCCAGCTAAGGTTGCAGACACTTGAGTCTTGCAACCACCCCTGCCTCTACCTTGGGTGAGACTTCATCTGCTTCGCAGTGTTGCTAAAAGGGCCAGTAGTTAAGGTTTTGTTGGTGTGATGTTGTAGCGTTGAACCCTAGGTCTTCCCCTGTGCCAACAAGCACCCACAATTTTATTCATTGTCGCATTGCCCAGGAAACCAATTGCTATATTTGTGCTATCAATAATTTTCAAATCATGATAGCCAATGATGGGTCCATGAAATGCGGTGGGCATTGTGAAAATGTACGTCTTCAAATTGGACATTACCACCTGAAATATCATATGTTTTCCATTGAAATGGGCGGTTGTGACATTGTGATAGGTGTTGAATGGTTACACACTTTGGGTCCCATTCTTATGGATTTTAAGGAATTAACCATGCAATTCTAATAGGAAGGACAAAGGTATCAATTCCAAGGTCTCACTGCTGGTTCTCCTAAGATCATCAGTTCCCATCGCATGGAAAATATCCTCAAGAAAGGCCAATTCGATATTATTTCTTAAATCCATTCTAGTCAAGTGGTTGAGACACCCTCTGTGCATCCTGGCCTCCAAGCTATCCTCTCCAAACATCAAGCTATTTTTTTCACTCCTCAGGGAATTTCTCCTTCTCTTGGTGTTCATGATCATTCCATCCCCCTTATTCCTGGCAATATTCCTCCTAATGTTCACCCTTATCTTCATCCCTTTGCCCAAAAGAATGAAATTGAGAAAACGGTGCAGGAAATACTCCAAGAAGGTGTTATATGCCCCAATACTATCCCTTATTCTTCTCCTATGGTCATGGGACTTAAGAAAAAAGGGACTTGTTAGCACCAGAAGTCAACCCTATATTGAAACAGGGATGAGCCTAATACCCATCATTTTGTATGACACAGTAAATAAGTTTAAGGATGGTCTAATGGATGCAGTCTCAGGACTGTATCTCTTTAACTCGGAAAACTGGGTTGGATATGCGTAGATAAGTGAGGTATTGATCTAACTTAAGCCAGTAAAGTTGTATAGTGATGAGTAGGTACAAGGAAGGTGATAAAGTATGAAGGTCTTCTCTGGACATCCTGTCTTCCAGCAGCCTTTGGAGGAAAAGTCTCAGATACAAGATCCTCTTGGATATGAAAACTTCAAGAAGATGAAAATGCTGCAACAACAGATATAGTCAAACCTACACTATANCCGACTGGATCCTCGATGGTCGGGATTTCAGATTCAGAAGAAAAATATAAAGAAAGGAGTTGGATGCCATTAAACAAGAAGTCTCAAGGATCAGTTCATAACTAGAGAACCAGAGGCCTCATCAAGACATTACAATTGGGAGCTTAGCTCTACCATCGCCACTAACAAAATGGAAAAAATGCCTACATATACTTATAATTGGCTCGGGCTACCTAAAACACAATCATGTCATACATTCAAGGCTTTATGTTGATGAGCTTCTCTGTCAGGCTGTGCATGTAGACGTTGGTCAGACTGCCCATGCATTCTTGTGTCAGACGTGATCTATGTCAGTTCAGACTGACAACCTGCCTCTGCACTTTGTCCCTTTCTAGTCTTCTATTTATGGAAGGAGATGATTTCTCACCTACCTTCCACATTTGCATTAACTGATTCATTGGGATCTGAGTGAGAAGAGTCAATGCCCGTGCTTAGAGACGTGGCTATATTTATTTCTCCTTCTGCGCGTTGTTGGATGCATACTGGGAAGATTCGCCGACGACCGTGGATGCTGATGAGAAGGAATGGGCGAGGCGATGGGTATGGCTTCAGGAGGATACGATACATGTTTGGTGGTTGGATGGAAGGATGTGGCAATGATGTGGCGGGGAAAGAGGGTGCAATGGCATAGGGAGAGTAGGGACAACCATACAGGTGGAGATGACATAGGAGATGGATGACGGGATGTGAGAGGTGGAGGCTGAAGGGGGATGTGACATGAGGCGGGGAGTGGAATACACATGGAAAGTGGGAATATAGCGAGGAGTGGTGCTGAAACAACGACGAAGAAGGGACATGTGAGTGGAAGACAAGTGTTAGCTGGAGATGAAGGTGGTAAGCGGAGAAGGTAAGTGGTATATTGGAGGGNACCCCGCCCTCGTTAAAGGTAGAATGACGGGGGGGTTTGATATGGGACCTGCGCTGTAGATCTAAGCACGCAGATCTCAGCTACCTAGATCTATGCATTCCTTAGCATGATGCACCCAGACATAAAACTTAGGATAAGTGGGTTTTTTAACCCATTCTTGCCGTTTTTAGCCAAAGGGGGGCCATTTCTTAGGAAAACACCCGCTCAGAAACTTATGTGATAACATTAGGCTCCATGGGGGATGGCTTGCTCCCTGTGAGATTCCAAGAACTCTTCTGCAGTTTCAGTGCCTTGCTATTGGATTATGGAGTCACTTATTAAACCGAAAAAACAAAGAGGAAAACAATATTTACAAATACAGGGGAGCAACTTATGTGGCTCAAATAAAACATTTCTTCAAGAAATGCCCATTTACAGGGCCATTACAAACTTCCTTACCCTCCAAGTCCTGCAGCCTGTAAGTGTTATTTAAATACACCTCAGATATTTTTAAAGGCCCGATCCATAGGGCTTCAAAATTGTTGTGCTTTCCTCTGTCTTGCCTGGGTGCATCCCATTTAAGTACTATATCTCCTAGTTGAAAATATCCCTTTTTCGCCTTCCTATCAAATGCTTGCTCGATCCTCTGCTGATTGTCATGAGCTCTGTCCACCACCTTCTCTCTGATTTGTTGGGCTTCTACCAGTTGATGAATTCTTCTGATCATATTGTCAGGTTCTCCTTGATAATCTTGAAAGAATTTATCTACGGGTAGAGACAGCTAAGAAGGAAAAACAACTTTTGTCCCATACATGAGTTGGAAAGGAGAGGTGCCCAGGGACCTATTTGTTTTCACTAGATTAGTCCACAGAGAAAATTTGAGCTTTGAATCCCATGCCTTCTTATTGTCTTCTAACATTCTTTTAATAATATTGATCAAACTTTTGTTAAAGGACTCTGCCAGTCCATTGCCTTGGGGATAATAGGGAATGGAGCGAATTATTGAAATCCCAAACTGCTCACAAAACTTGATCAAAGGATCAGACTTGAAGGATGCAGCATTATCGGTGATGATTCTGCTAGGACAACCAAACCTTACTATGATATCCTCTAGGAAGATGATGATTACCTTGTGGGAAGTGCTCCTCATGGGGATAGCTTCTATCCACTTGGTAAAATACTATGTTGCAGTTAGGATCCACCTGTGTTGACCACTAGAAGTAGGATGAATTTACCCAATTAAGTCCAACCCCCATTGTTGAAAGGGTCCTCAAGCTACTACATGCTTTAGTGGCAGGGATTTGAGCTGCTGCTTTCCTGAGAATTCTTGACATTTGATGCAGACCCTGATTTTTGTACATACATCAGTGAATAAAGTGGGCCAGTAGTACCTAACCCTGAGGATTTTTTAGGCTGTGGTCTTCCAGAAATGGTGTCCCCCACATAGGCTGTTGTGGAAATCAAACATAATTTTCTGGGTCTCCTATGGGTTTAGACATCTCAGAAGAACTCTTAGAGGATATTTCCAATACAAGACCTGGTCAATAAGGCAATACCTAACTGCTTTGAGCTTTAAATATCTTTCCTTTCTTTTTCCCATACCGTAAGGGGGCCTCAACTCTTGTAGAAAAAACATAATATCTTTATACCAGGTGCATTCTGCTAAAGGGGACCTGTTCTGAGAGCTTTGGTCAGAAAACTCAGCCTGCTGATCTTATGAGAAAACATTGATGAAGTTAACCCCCAAATCTCTGCAATTAGACTTAACCAACAACTTGGATAAACCTTGGCCTTTAACTAGCTTGGTGGGTTTTATTTCCAGATCAAACTGAAGGATTTTGGCAATCCACTTGCTCCTTCTTCCATCTATGTCAGGCTGAATGAGAATGTCCTTCACAACAGCTGAAAGAACATATGCAATGAAATTTGAGTGTATAACATAGACTCTGAAATATTTGAGAGCTTTCACCAAGGCATAGGCTCTCTTTTCCATGATGTCTTATCTGATCTCAACATCCCTCAATGCCTTGCTGAAAAAGGAAATAGGTTGTTCAAGCCCTGCATCATTCTTTTTTAGTAGAACAACGACCATTGTTTCAAAGGAAGCGAAAGAAAATATTAGAAAATCCTTGGAGTATTCAGGACTGATCAACACAGGGGCCTCAATCAAAGCTTTCTTAATTTGGCTGAAGAATTCCCCGGGTTCAACAGTCCACTTTATTTCATTACCCTTCCTGAGCATGGCTGTGATATGCTTCACCAATTCAGAAAAATTTGAAACAAACCTCCTTAGAAAGTTAATCTTTCCCATAAAATACTGGATCTCTTTCTTGGATCTAGGAAGTGACAGGGTTTGTATAGCCTCCACCCTGCTAGGATTGATTCTTACTCCTTCAACAGATACTATATGCCCCAATAATTTCCCTTCCTTCATAGCAAATAATGATTTCTTGGGATTTAAGGAAAGACCAAACCTTCTACATTTTAAGAAGGCATTCCTCAGATGACAGTGATGCTCCTTATCATATCTAGAGAAGGCTGTTATGTCATCTAGATAGATGACCACAAATTTATCTTTCTCCCCAATGAAGGCGATGTCCATGGCTCGCTGAAAGGTTTCTCCTGCATTTATTAACCCAAAGGGCATTTTGGCATACATGAATGTGCCCCAAGGAGTGGTGAAGTCTTTCTTTTCTCTGTCCTCAGGTAAAACAGAGACCTGATTGTAGCTGGAAAAGCCATCAATCATGGAAATCCTGGATGCACCTGCTAACCTCTACAATATGTGTTCCATCTTTGGTAAGGGGTAATTGTCCTTCTTTGATCTCCTATTCAGATTTCTAAAATCAACACATAGTCTGATTTCTCCATTCTTCTTTCTCACTAGGACCAAGTTGGCTACCCATTCTGAATATCTTAGGGGGACAATGATTTGGGCATCCAACAACTTCTTTACCTCCTTCTCCATGATAGGCAGTAACATAGGATTTATCTGTCTCAACTTCTGCCTAAATGGTTTGGATTCTTCCTTCAATGGGATCTTGTGCTCCATAACGCTAATGTCATATGTTCTAAGGTCTTCATAGGTCTAGGAAAACACATCAACAGATTATTTTAATAGCTCAGTATACTCGGCCTCTGCTCCCTTGTCAAGCTGTTTGAAAATTTGACAAACTTGGGATCTTCCTCTATGCCAATATTGCACTCAGCCACATCAACATCATCATTTGAGATTTTTCCCTTTACTGCCACATCATTTCTATCAAAATCCCTTTCCAAAGGGACCAGTCCATTTGGAATGTGATTACTTGGTAACTTCACAATATGATGATTAGTAATCTTGTTCAGAAAAACATCAGCATGGGGATCGACTTTAGAAGCAGGGTCTTGATCAATATGCAATGCTGAAAACTCCTCTACAGTCTCCAGGAACCTTTTGATTTCAAGGTCATCCTCAAACACCTTCCAATGCTTGACATTATCAAGTATGGAGGGCTTGTATTTCAATTCTACATCATACCTGAGCTTAGGTGGTAGAGGAACTCTAAAATTGCTTGCTGAGACATCCAAATAATCGACCACTGCATTTTCTTCTCTAGGGATGAATGAAATGTTGAAAGCTGAGAAAAAACTGTCAATCAGGTCCCACACTTCATTTCCATAACTCCTAATCCAGGGGTGTTTGGCCTAATAAATACTTCTGATCTGCTGAATAATTAACTCAACATCGCCAAACACTGCTAACTTCTCAATCCTCATGTCCTTTGAAGCTCTCAAGCCCAAAATGAGAGCTTCGTACTCTACCACATTATTGGTGGCTTAAAATTATAATTTGTAGGATAGAGATATAGTTTTCTGAGTAGGGGAAACAAGGACTACTCTAGCACCAACACCTTCTCTAGAAGAGGCTCCATCAAAGAACACTTTCCACACAGAAGTAATTGGAGGAGAATCTTCAAGAGGGGTGAGGGACTTCTTTCTGATCTTAAGGGGAGACTCAGGAGCACTAGTGAGCTGTAACAAGCTAGATCCCAAGTTAGTATCAAGGGAAAAAATAGGATGATTGGTGGGGTCTGCTTCATCACTGACAATGTAGGCCAGCTGAGCTTCTCTGTACAGTCTTCTGTGCTCCCCTCCAAAGACTGGAATGGTATCATATGTGAGGTCCATTTGTAATGTTCCCCCAAGCCTTTTTATCCAAGATCTTGACAACAACATGGAAAAATTGGGAGGAACATCAACTACCACAGCGTTTATGACCACACTTTTCATGGGCAGCTGAAACAATGTTACTACCAGATCTTTGATCACCCCAAGACATTGCACCTTCCTAGAGTCAAAGGAATACAATTCATGGTAAGATTTTGTGACTTCTAGCCCGAGTTCTTCCATGACAGTTTTGGGCATATGATTATGGGAAGCCCCTAAATCCATCAGACAATTATGCAACACCTTGTCGTGTATGTTCAGTGACGTGTAGAATGGAAGGGATGAATCATCTCTATCTTCTACCATAGGACCTAAGATGACTGTTGGATTTTTTTCTTGGAGATTTACCGAGTCTGTGGAATGGCAAGAAGGCTAAGACTGCAACAGTTTAGACAAGGATTTTTTGAAGTCTTCTTGTCTAACCAACTCTAAGAGGGGCACAAGGATTCTGATTTTTTGGATTTCATGATCAAAACTGAAGGAGGAAAGGGGCTTCAGAATTTCTCTCACCTCTGGGACAGGGTCTTTGGCTATTGGTGAGGCATTCTGAGTTTTCTTTTCCTTGGCGATATTTGCAGTGTTTTTGGCAGGCTTCTCTACTATGGAAGGGTGATCGAGGATGTCAGACTTCCCTTCTTTCTTCTTAGACCGAAGGTTATATTTATTGGGACTGATATCATTTTCTTTCTTCCCCTTACTCAGCTCATTTATTTGACTGTTCATGAGTAATTCTTCGTATGCAGATTGATTTAAATGAGGAAATGGGGAGGTGTCCTCAATAGAATGTATTTCAGGGTCTAACTCTTCTTCTTCCTCTTCCTTATCAATAACAAGGTTGTTTTGAAAAGGAGTCTGGATTTTTTGATCATTTCTATCTCTATCCCTTTGTTCCCTTGGCATAATCTGAGGAGGATTTTTGTTTGGCCTCTTGAAGTTGCCTCTATTTTCCATATTTTGGGCATTTCTGTATGTCAGCTTCCCCTCCATTTTCATTTTCTCCATCTCTGCAGATAGGGACTTTACCATTTTGGTCAATTCATTCACTTGAGGGTAAGTGTTGGCACAGGGGCAGACTCATGGTTCAACTCTACAACAATGCACCAACAAAACCCTAACTACCAGCCCTTTCGGCAACACCTGTGAAGCAGATGAAGTCTCACCCGAGGTAGAGGCAGGGGTGGTTCCATGACTCAGGTGTCTACAACCTTAGCTGGGACACAGATCTATGATTATAACACTTAATAGAACACTTAGCACCATTAGTTCATCATTATCTAACCAATATCTACTCTACAGAGAAAATAGAGCATCACAACATTCACCCTGATCTAAGGTATATAGGCACTTTATAATAAACAGGTAGAATATATCTAGCAGATCAAGCACTAAGAACATTCATAGGGGTTAGATCTACATTCTTACACATCATTAGCACAAAGAACAAGAATATTTGTCTATCTCTATCAAAGCACTTAGCACATAACACATAAACACATCATAACATTGCACAGAGAAGAATAAGACAGTATTTATGTGGTTCACCCCCACCCTGGGGTTACATCCACCAACTCTTCTTCTTTATTAGCTTCAATCAGTCATCTACATGCACAGAGCCAAACCCTCACTCTGCATAAGACATGAGATCTGCATAGCTTGCTAGATCCTCTTTGCTTGCGTTACAACACAAATCCCTCCACGGTCTCTTACAATGACTTGCACTTGGCTCTGCAAGTCTCACACAGTATGCACCAAGCCTTACACTTATTGATCACACAAATCCCACTCTTAGCACTTAGCCAACTTGCACAACACTTGGGCACTATTCAACTACTTCTTACATTGCCTAGCCTTCTATTTATACATACAAAATAGGCCTAAACATGGGTAAACCCATGGGCCTACATCCCATTCCCGTTACATATTCCCAAATCCCAAAAAGGACCCAAAAAGGGGCCAACATCCCCCGATCTCTGCTTCATCTTTTGCTTTGTCTTTGACAGGCTGTCGAAGTCCCAAAATGGGTCAAACTTGAACAAGAATCTCCCAAAACTTTGTCAAGGGCCAACAGGCCCCCAACACTCACCTGTGACTCATCCCGAGTCACTCTGGTCTGACTAGTTCTTCTTCGAATGCCTTAGGCTTGGCTTGAGCTGCCTCGACTTGCTTTTGTGCTACAACCTACTTTTTAGCGAACTCATGGATGACTGTATCATTGATAGGTCCTTCTAGACGCTGTTTTGTTGTAGTGACAACCTGCTCTAGCTCTGCTCCTTGGCCTTCTACCTCTATAAATAATTGATAGGCCTTATCTTGCACATGTTGGAGTTTCTGGGTTATCTCCATAACTCTGCTCTGGATAGTATGGATTTGCTGCTATGCAGTGCATTTCTCTTGGGAGCGCTTCATTCATTCCATAGCTGACATGGACTTCAGTTGTGCCTATATCTTTGGGGTTTGATACTTCGCCTCTTGGAGTTGTGACTACAATGCTCTTAATTATGGGCTCTTAGTGAGTCGCTCATATGTTAGGGCACTGCGATCAGTGAGCTTCTTACATTCCAGGGTAAGAGCCTTGAGCCTTTCAATTGTGCTCCTGGTGGTTGTTTCCCTTTGGTCTCTTACATATTGAGGGGTCTCAGGTACTGCTCGTAGCTCCAAATATTCTATGTGTTGTTGTAGTTGCTGGATCACTTCTTCAAGTTGTGATACTTGTTTTGGAACTCACTCTTCGACCTTTACTTCTATGACTATCACAGAGCAAAGTGCTCTATTGACCATTTCCTTTACTTCGAGTTGCTCCACGAGAAACTGTTCCTTTTCTTGTTGTAGCTGGGATTTTTCTTCATCAAACTTTGCTTGGAGAGAAATCTTTTCCCATTCTACAACACCGTGTTGCTCTACAAGGACTCCCTGTACTTGTGTCAAAGCCTGGGTGGCTTGCATTGTTTATTCTTGTGCTCGTTGAATACAAGCTTCGACTCTATGAGCTAGACAGTGGATTTGAGCTGGCTCATCTCCCAATTCCGGTTCCCCTGGCATAGTGGAGACTATGCGGCTAGACTGTAGGGCCTGCTGTACCCCTCGGAGTTCAGTCTCGATTCAATCATACATATCCTCTTTCTTTGCTTCTTGTTTATATGCTATTTCCAGCGAAGCATCATTCAGGGCTGCAATGAGGAAGTCGAAGTCATTGGAGGTGAGGACGATTTTCATCTTGGTCATGGTGGCCTTAGATTTCTTCTAGGAGGAAGGTTTTGGAGGTGAACCTTTCCTCTTCTTCATGGGATCAACCTCGTCACCCTGCTACTGTTCGACCTATTTTTCATTCAACTTTTCACCCTCACTTCCTTGCTCTGGTGAGATGAAGCAGTCTTCATGGATGCATTGTCTAAATCCTGAACCTCTTCAGTATTCTCTATCCTGCTAGGTCTGGGTGTATCCTGCGCAATTTCTGGGCTGTCGATGTTGGATATCTCTGTAAGTTCAGCTGGAATGAGGAGGTTCGCCGACCATTCCTTGGTGATATCCTCCAAGTCCTCCTCTGTTATCTTATAGTAGGATTGGAGCTGTTGCTTGTGTTCCTCAACGTGTGCTGTGTTGTAAATAAAATGTCGGTCTGTGCTGAACTTCATCAAGGGCCTGAACCAGTGTAGAGTGTTCAGAGTGATGCAAGGCTCAGACTGGATGGATGTCTTCAGTTGATTGTAATAGGTATGAAAAACATCATTGGAATGCCACTGTTTATTCATATCACTTGAGTACCATAGTATACTGAACTTCACAACCAATTGTTTGAAATTCTTGATGTCCGGGAAGGTTGCACCTTCCGGCAGCTCCCAGGCAATAAAAGCGATCAGGATCAATAGCCAGTTGAAATGAAATTCATACCCTTGATCCTGAGATTCTCTGTAGTCATGTTCTAATTGGTTCACTAGGTACTTCACCCAGTTCATCTGAAGTCCTTCTGTGCACTTCCCTGCGAGGTCAACTACAAAACCAGTGACTTGGGTGGGTCAGTTTTTTTGTACTAACATCCCTGCAATCAATTGCCAAGAGAGGTGCACTGCGCTGCTCTAGATAGAAGATACCTTGTAGTCTCGTGTGCCCTTCTTGACATCGCCATAAGTTTCCTTGATCTGCTATGCTAGAGCGTGATCCATGGCTTTTCAAGGTAAAACTCTTGTGGATCAGGTCCTTGCATACTTAACCCCGTGATCCTATTGATCAATGTCGGATCCACTGTTATATGATGGTTTAGTCACAAATAACCTCCATGGTAACAAGATAGTAGTAGTTTGACACATGCGTTCACCTCCTGGTGTCGTCCGAAGTGAGGAATCTTCATGACATTGAATAGGGTGGACTGTGCAAGGTTATGGGTCCACGACCGGGGGATTATCTTCGAATTCTTCCCCTTAGTCTGGGTCAGGTACTTATGTGGGGCGAGCATGTTGTAAAATTTTCTATCTCTGAGGATGAAGTCGCTAAACTTCAACATTGCAATCTTATCTTGGTCTACTCGAACTGTGCGTATCCCCTTCGGGAGGTACATAGTGACTAATGCATACTCAAAATCTCTAGGTACGATGTCTCGATTTATTGCATCACTAAGAGGTGGTAGATAGGTGGGTAAGATGGTCAGGATCAATTTATCATTCACTAGATCATTCCTGTGCTTGGTTCACTTTTCATCAGATGGTCGGGATGGTCGTCGAAGATGCTTGTATACATGTAGACATCGACATAAATCTTTCAGTATTGAGGTCTATCAAAACTTGTTCAACAACTTTCTCTACAACGCTCAATTCGTCCGACATACACACTCGGGGTTAACAATCTCGGGTTCGGGGAATAAATTTAGACATTGCAATAGGATAGACAGCAAGAGTGTGATGATCACTATATAAAATTGATTTAGTCAGGCTCAAACTCTCAGTTGGAAAAAGTGTTCTCGGTGCGTGGCGCGACGAGATAAATAGGTAACTTGGCAATGGGTCGCTTGCAACTGGTATGAAGCCTTCGTTAACTCTATTCTGTCCATTATGGTGCGGTCCAACGGTCTGATGGCGGACCATAATTTCCTTTCTTCCCATTCAGAGTGTCAATCAAATAGTTATAACATCCACAACAACTATATTGCTTCGCCACGACGAAGTTCCACGTTTCGCTGTTCTGATATCCCGACGAAGCTCCAATTTTGCAATTTTTTCTCTTGCGAGGTTTCCTCTGGAACCTTCTGCAACTTGTCGATCTTATCTCTCTTCTTACTTATATTTCTAGCCTTATTTCCAGTGAGCTTCATCTCGGTATGCCTTTTTTCGTTCTGATTCTTATTGTTGGGTATGTGTTATATTCTTTGCATGTGTGTGTTTGTGGGTGCGTCAGATACAACAATGCCATTGATTAATTTCTGTATTGCTTAAGAATCTATATGCATTGCTTTACTTCGCAGGTTTAAAACTTACATGTGGTATCACAGCACGTTTTTGGCTTCAAAGGGACGCCTTTGTTGCTGAGGGTTTGGCTCGGTCTTGATAGATCAAGTTTATCTTGGGTCTGTGATAAACCTGGGTTTAGTGGGAGCTTTTGCAGTGGAGATTCGAGTAAAGTAAGAGGAATGGCGAGCTCATCTAGAATCGAGATAGAGAAGTTCAATGGTAAAAACTTTGAGCTATGGAAGCTCAATATGGAGGACCTTCTTGTAGACAAAGAACAATGGATCGCTGTGGATCTTGGTAGACAGCCTACTGGTACACCATATACAAGCACACAGGCTACTAGTACACAACCTACCAGTACACAAACTACTAGTACACCAATTACTGGTATGTCGAAGGAAGATTGGGACAAGTTGGACATAAGAGAAAGGAGTACCAATTGA